>RXID01021896.1:4653-21257 GCA_005019695.1 Trichopus zeylanicus subsp. travancoricus
TTCATCCAGTCAGTAAAAACCATGCTTAATTCTAATCCGCAAATTACCACAAAGGAAAAGATAGCACTTATGAATTCTTAACACAAAATCTGAACACAGTAGTTTAAATCAGGATTTGGGTAATTACGACCCTTACCTCGCACTCTTGGCACCTTGACCTCTTGAGGGTTCTACTCCGCCATATCTTTAGCTAGCTCTGATACCATGAAATCGACCTTCCTAACGCCGGCGATGCTCGCCGAAGTTCCGAGGTCGCGGAAGCTCTTTTTCAAGAATGAAAGTAGCAACAAGAAATAAGGAGAAGATATGGAGAAACTCTCGGATTCTTATTGCAACATCTCTGCGATTGTTTTTCGATTATTTTTCTAAGATTTCTGCGATGTTTATTTACAATGGAGGCGTGCCCCTTATATAGAGGGCACGGTGATGTAAGCGCTCACATCAGCTGGTGGTATGAGCTAAGCGCTTACATCAGCATAATAGTACCCTATGCTAGGGTAGGCCTATAGCCTTTACATAAGACTCCAAGGGAAGTCTTGTCCTAGGCATAGCCTTTATATCCTAAGGCGTAGCCTTTACAAAAGACTCCAAAAGAGATCTTACCCTAAGGCGTAGCCTTTATATCCTAAGGCATAGCCTTTACAGAAGACTCCAAAAGACGTCGCTGTCATAGGCTGGTAGCTCGTCCTTTGGCTAGGCTCGTCCTCTTGCTAGGCTTTGACTTCTTATTTCGTAGCTATAGCTACTACGTACTGTACAACAGGAACCTACTTTCCTGTATTAGCTTCTATACTTCATTGGAAGTATAGTAGCTAATACAGGAAAGTAGGATCCTGTTGTACAGTACGTAGCAGCTATAGCTACGCAATAAAGAAGTCAAAGCCTAAGCAAGAGGACGAGCCTAGCCAAAGGACGAGCTACCAGCCTATGACAGCGACGTCTTCTGGAGTCTTCTGTAAAGGCTATGCCTTAGGATATAAAGGCTATGCCTTAGGATAAGATCTCTTTTGGAGTCTTTTGTAAAGGCTACGCCTAGGATATTACAAGGCTACGGCCTATGGACAAGATTCCCTTGGGCGTTCTTATTGAAAGGTTATAGGCCTACTTCTAGTATAGGAACTATTCTGCTGTGAGTAAGCGCTTAGCTCATACCACCAGCTGATGTGAGCGTTTACATCACCGTGCCCTCTATATAAGGGGCACGCCTCCATTGTAAATGATCATCTCAGAAATCGTATAAATCTTAGAACATCCAAGTATCCAAGTATTGTAAGCATCGTGTGAATTTAGCAATAAGAATCTGAGAGTTTCTCCATATCTTCTCCTTATTTCTTGTTGCTACTTTCTTTCTTGAAAAGGAGCTTCCGCGACCTCGGAACTTCGGCGAGCATCGCCGGCGTTAGGAAGGTCGATTTCATGGTATCAGAGCTAGCTAAAGATATGGCGGAGTAGAACCCCCAAGAGGTCAAGGTGCCAAGAGTGCGAGGTAAGGGTCGTACTTACCCAAATCCTGATCTTCACTACTGTGTTAAGCTGTTGTGTAAAGAATTCATAAGTGCTATCTTTTTCCTTTGTGGTAATTTACGGATTAGAATTAAACATGGTTTTTACTGACTGGATGAAGAGCTTTGTGTAAGGAAAAAGGACAGGTCCTAACTTGGCAGTGAAGGCGAGTGGCCGTGAGTAAGCCCAAGGGCATACCTGTATGATCCTGAAGCGTTGCTTTAATCTAGTAAGGAATTGCCATGTTTAACCTAATACGGGAATTTATCCTTGGGAAATTATGGTAACTGTGAACTTTTAGCCCATATGTCTGAAGCATGGGAAAAATCCATTCAGGAGGGGTATGAACGTTCCCGAACCTCTAGCCTTGAGTATCTTGACCTTGCTTTCGTAACAAAAGTTTCCACCAACCAACTAGCTCACAATTTGTCTGTTATTTACGACAAAACTTGTATTGCATCAAGAGTTAACTTAAAGAATTTAAAACAACTCTTTGAACTGCATCAAGCTTGCACACAAGAGATCTCGAGGCTCGAGATTTCTCTGAAGACTTTAAGAACTGCAGTCCTAGACAGCAGGCCCCTTTCAAAACAAGAGGCCCGAGGACTCGTACTCGAGGCATCCAGGCGACAGCCTTGAACGGCTAGACAAGCTTCTCCAACAGCACGAGAGGCACACACGAAGGCCTCAGGAGGCACGAGGCAAACTAAGGGTCTTTCGGGATCCTTACCAAATACTAGCTGAGGAAGTGCAAAAGCTTGGAGGCGATGGCCCCAGGAACCAACCCCCAGTTGGTTTACAAAGGGCTACCTATCCCAGCACCATCTCCGATGTGCGAAGATCAGATTCGGGGATACCGGAGGAGCCAAAGGCCCCTTCATACGGCACAACAAACAACCAGGAGAATGGGTAGACTCCTGATGGGGAGAAACACCCCGCAAGACACACTAGAGCAGCAGATCGATCCTCAGGTACAATTAAAACTATCAATGCAGGAGAGAGCTGCCATAGTTCCAGCGAAGGTTCTGTACCACTCCCGGAGGGACGACGTGCACCATCGGGTGTACACACATAGATCGGAGGAGGCAATCCTCTGTGTCGACAATGACCAGGTAGACCTCCCATTCATACAGGAGGCAAGCTACCATCAACTACGGCAAAGCGGGATGCAGTACATACACCTCGGTGTGCTGCAACTTCGACTCCAGATCCTACACCGACAGGAGGTTGGTACAATGGCTCTGGTCGTCTTTCGTGACAACCGGTGGGAAGGAAACAAAGCACTACTGGCCACGATGGAGGTGGACCTAGCAAAAGGCAGTCAACTGGTATACGTGATACCAAACGTCATGATGACTGTCATGGACTTCTACAAGCACGTACAAGTCTCTATCCTAACTAAGGGATACGAGAACTGGCAAAGTGGTGAGTCCAATTTATTAATCACTAGAGGCATGGTAGGAAGGCTCTCGAATACCCCAAACGTAGGATTTGCCTACGAAATTCAAGGAGTCGTCGACTACCTAGCAAGCCACGGAGTACACGCCCTCCCAGGACGTAGGTACTCAGCAGAGGCGCTGCAAGGACGCAGCTGGACTGTCCGGCCAACGAAGCTCTCCGCACCGACTCAACCTGAGGAGGTCATGAGCAGGAGCCTCCTTGATGGGAGCATCTCTCTGCGGTTCGGAAGCTACAAGCCGGCAGAAATGCCAAGAAGATCCTGCTACCTCCCAAGAGATGAGGAGGCATTCAATGACGAAGAGGAGCTCAGAACTCCTCATATAATTGCTGTCCTGCTGAAGGAAGATGAAGAAGATGAAGAGGAGAGTGACGACGAAAGTTACTTTCATCAGCTCTGCAAAGAGGGGTTCCCTGAAGGAGAAGGAGAGATGGAATATCCAATCAGAGCCCCAAAGTGGGATATATATCCCGACGAGGACGAAGATCCTCCTGAAGGCAGAAGGGACGTGCTTTCCCAACAACCAGATGAAGTCTGGGACACACTAGGGGAGCCTAGTGGGAGGTACGACTACTATGTCAAATATACTCCCCCGGAGTATATCTACTATGGCCCCCCCGAACCAACTGGATGGGGAGACATAGATGACAAGAAAGAGCCTGATGAGGAGGAACCAGCCAGCATACTTTCTGAAAAGCATGAGGAAGAAGGTAACGCTTGTCCCCCTCATAGTGCTAATGTTATTGCAGCAGGCATTGAAGAGGAAGTACCGGAGATGGAGTACCCTGCCCTGCGGAAACTAGCCCAAAGGCTATCTGAGAGGTTGTACACAAGTACACTAACCTCGGCAACATCTCCGGGCGGGCCGTACATGCCCCCCACAGATGCTTCAATGGAACCAGGACCCCCAGGTTACCCACCAGCGGCCAACACGACTCCAGCAATATCCAGAATAACAACGGAGTCTGGGCAGCGAAACCAAGGAAGTTTCCAAAGAGGCTTCAACAATGAAAGGTGGACCCTACCGTCCGCACAGCAGAACGAAGGAGCCCTCTTGATAATACCCGAACAGCTCGGGCTATTTGAGGAAACATTTGCAAGATGGGAAACCATCACGAGGAACCATGTTGCCGCGCAAGGATTCACTGATGCGCGAGACAAGATTGAATACATGGAAAACCTCCTAGGGGAAACAGCCAGGCTTGCATGGGTACAATGGCGTATGCTATATGGCGAAGAATACCAAGCCATTATTGCAGCCGGAGGAGGAAGGGATGGCACTCAAAACATCCTTTCCCAGATGAGAAGGGTCTTCTCATTGGAGGATCCAGCCCAAGGTTCAACCTTGGCTCAAGACACGGCGTACCGGGACTTGGAAAGACTTTCATGTACAAACATGAAAGATATCCTTTTATACATGAATGACTACCTCAGGTTAGCTACCAAAACCGGAAGGTTGTTTATAAGCACGGAGCTATCTGAGAAATTCTGGTTAAAAATGCCGGGAGACATTGGCCGAAGAATGAAGGCGGCCTTCGATCAGAGATATCCTGGAGTAGACATCGGGGTGATACCCAGGATACTATTCGCCTACAAATACTTGGAGGAGGAATGCAAAGACGCCGCATTCAAAAGATCCCTCAAGGATCTTTCCTTCTGCAGCAAGATCCCGATCCCAGGCTACTACACCACAGAAAAGAAGTACGGGGTCAGAAAGGCGAAGACATACAAAGGAAAGCCGCACGACACCCACGTGCGCATTGAGAGAAGGAAGCACCTTGTGCGCAACAGACGCTGCAAGTGCTACCTCTGCGGAGACATGGGGCATTTCGCCAGAGAATGCCCTAATGACAGAAAGAATGTGAAAAGGGTTGCCATCTTCGAGCAACTAGATGTTCCAGATAATTATGACTTAATATCTGTGCAGGAAGGCGAAGACCAGAGTGATGCAATTTACAGCATCTCAGAAGGGGAGGATCCTCAGAACCTCCACAACTCCCTCCGCCCACTCATACAAAATGAAGTCATATATGTTCTGCAGGAACTCGAAGAAGGATGCCAACCGCAAAAGGAAAGGTGCACTAGGCATGACAACGGGCCAAGCTCCATTACCCCAACAACAAGTACTTCTCCCCTGGCACAAGAGGAGTACCCAGCAAAGCCCGTTGGTGAAGCAGTTCTAACCTCCGGAAGGGGCCCAGAGGAGAAACTACACTACAGGAAGTATAGCTACCACTGACCCGTAGCAGGCGGAGCGTGGTGGGAAGTATAGTAGCTAATACAGGAAAGTAGGATCCTGTTGTACAGTACGTAGCAGCTATAGCTACGCAATAAAGAAGTCAAAGCCTAAGCAAGAGGACGAGCCTAGCCAAAGGACGAGCTACCAGCCTATGACAGCGACGTCTTTTGGAGTCTTCTGTAAAGGCTATGCCTTAGGATATAAAGGCTACGCCTTAGGATAAGATATCTTTTGGAGTCTTCTGTAAAGGCTACGCCTTAGGATATAAAGGCTACGCCTAGGACAAGACTTCCCTTGGAGTCTTATGTAAAGGCTATAGGCCTACTCTAGTATAGGTAACTATTATGCTGATGTAAGCGCTTAGCTCATACCACCAGCTGATGTGAGCGTTTACATCACCGTGCCCTCTATATAAGGGGCACGCCTCCATTGTAAATGATCATCGAAAAATAATCGCAGAAATCCTAGAAAACGCAGAAACTTGAGAAGTTGCAATAAGAATCCGAGAGTTTCTCCATATCTTCTCCTTATTTCTTGTTGCTACTTTCCTTCTTGAAAAGGAGCTTCCGCGACCTCGAACGATTCGGCGAGCATCGCCGGCGTTAGGAAGGTCGATTTCTACTACTACAACTATTATTATTTTTACCAATGATACTCCAAATAGTACTATGACTACTACTACTTCAACTTCTACTACTGCAAACTGCTACTCCTACTACTAATACTAATACAACTGGCACTACTACTATCACTACTACTAATACAACGGGCACTACAACTACTATTACTACAACTATGGCTCTTTCTGCTACCACTGCTGCTACTACTTTTACTACAACCACTACTGCTACTCCTACTGCTACAACTTTTACTACTACAACCACTATTGCAACTACAGCTACTACTGTTACTTGTACTACTACTCCAACTACTACCACTACAACTACTACTACTAATATTACTACCACTCCTACTTCTGCTACTAATAGTACTACAACTAATACTTCTTCTAATACTACTACTATTACTACGACCACTACTGCTACCACTTCTGCTACTACTATTGCTACTACTATTGCTACCACTATTGCTACTACTACAACTACTGTTACTATTACTACTACTACTACTACGACAATAAGTACTTTTACGACTACTACTACTACTACTACTACTTCTGCTACCAGCACTACTAATACTACTGCTACAACTACTGCCACTACTGCTACTACTATTGCTACTCCTACAGCTACTATTGCTGCTACAACTACTACACCTACTGCTACTATTGTTATTGCTACTACTACTACTACTACTACTACTACTACTACAATTACTACTACAACAACTACTAAACCACTCCTACTACTGTTACTGCTACTACTACTGTAACTAGCACAATACTACTACTGCTGCTTCTACTACTCCTACTACAACTGCGGCTTTTGCTACTACTTCTACTACTACTACTACTACAACTACTACTAATATTATTATTATTATTATTATTACTGCTGCTGCTACTACTACTCCTACAACTTCTGCTACTACTACAACTACTACTACTATGATTAGTACTACTACTACTAGTAGTACTGGTGCAACTATTACTACTACTAGTACAACTACTGCTGCTACTACTACTTGTACTGCTACTACTGCTAATGCAATAGCTACTCCTATCACTACTACTACTCCTATTACTACTAATACAACTACTACTACTTTTGCTACTACTACTACTGGTACTGCTGCTACTTCTACAGCTACTACTACCACCCTACACTACAACTACAACTACAACTACACTGCTACTACACTACTACTATAACAATAGCTACAACTGCTGCTATTGCTGCCACTACTGCTTCTTCTTCTGCTACTACTACTACTACTACTACTACTATAACAATAGCTACCGCTGCTGCTATGCTGCCACTACTGCTTCTTTTTCTTCTTCTTTTTCTACTACTACTACTACTACTACTACTACTACTACTACTAATGCTACTAATAATGCTACTAGTACAACTACTGCTACAACTACTGTGACGAAAACTGCTACTACTGATGCTGCTACTATTACTACTACTACAGCTACTACTACCACTAAAACTACTACAACTACTACTGCTGCTGTTACTACTACTAGTGCTGCTACTACTATTGTTGCTGGTGCTGCCACTAAAACTACTACTCCTACTACTACTGCAACTACTCTTACTACTGCTACTAATGTGGCTACTTCTACGACTTCTACTACTACTACTACAACTCCTACTACTTCTCCTACTACTACCACTACTACTGCTACTACTATTGCTACTACTGTTGCTTCTACTACTACTAGTGTTACTACTACTTCGCTTGCTACTACTACTGCTACTACTGTTGCTGCTTAGACAACTACTAAGACAACCACTACTGCACTACTTCTCTTGCTACTAGTACTACTATTACTACTAGTAATGCAACTACTAATACTACTACTACTCCTCCTAAAACCAATACTACAACTACTATTGTTGTTGTTGCTAATACTACCGCTACTACTACTGCTACTATTGTTGTTGTTGCTACTAATAATACTACAACTTCTCCTCCTACTACTACTAATGCTACTACACTGTTACTCGTTTGACTACTACTACTGCTACTGCTACAGCTTTTACTACTACTATTGCTGCCACTACTAATACTATTACTACTACTACTACCACAACTGCTAATATTGCCACTATTGCAACTGATATTACTACTACTTCTACTAATGCTGCTACGACTACTGCAACTTCTACTATTACTACAACTACTTTTACAACTACTAATTTTACTACTACTACTACTACTTCAACCACTTCTCTAACAATAACAACTAGACTACTTCTCCTCCTACTACTACTGTTGCTACTACTACGACTACCACAACTACTACCGCTACTGTTGTGACTTCCACTACTACTACTTCTATTACTACGGGTACTACTACTACTACTACTACTACTACTACTACTACTACTACTACTACTACTACTACTACTACTAGTATTGTGATTACTTTTTCTGCTACTACTACATCTAGTCCTAATATTACAACTGCCACTACTGCAACTACTACTACTACTACTACTACTACTATCACAACTACTGCAAATATAGCTACTACTGCTACTACTACTACCACTCTTAACTACTGTTGTTACTAATACTATTGACAATACTTCTCCTACTACAACTACATCTGCTGCTACTACAGCAACTACTACTAATACTACTACAATAACAACTGCTACTTCTATAATAACTACTGCTGTTATAATAACTACTGCTACTACTACTACTACCATTACTCCTACCGCTACTGCTACTACTCCTGCTGCTGTTGCTGCTACTACTACGACTACTACTACTACTACTACTACGACTACTACTACTTCTACTACTACTATTATAATTGCAAGTACTACTGTTTCACTACTACTACTGCTACTACTGCTACACTGCTACTACTGCTACTACTGCTACTACTATTACTACTAGTGCGACTGCTAGTACTACTACTACTAATACTACTACTGTTGTTGCTACTAAAAATACTACTACTACTACTACTACTGCTATATCTGCTAGAGCAACTACTTCTGGTATAACTGTTACTACTGCTAGTATTTCGGCTACCACTACTATTGCTTCTCCTACTAATACTACTGTTGTTCCAGCTACTACTACTACAACTAGCATTGCTACAAGTACTATTACTAGTACTGCTACTTATATTGCTACTTCTACTACTATTGCAGCCACTGTGACTACTACTACTTCTACTACAATAGTACAACTGCTACTACTACTAGTACTGCCATTATGGATACTACTGCTACTATTGGTCCAACTATTACTAGTACGACTACTACTATTACTACCAATATTACTTCTTTTCCAACTACTAGTACTAGTACTACTACTACTTATACCACTCCTAATACTATTTCTAGAGCTATGACAACCACTAGTACTGCAGCTGCTACTACGACTACCACCACTACTACTACTACTACTTCTACTACGGCTACTACTACTACTGCTACTACAGCTGCCACTAATACTGCTTCTGCTACTACTAATACTACTACTACAACTATTGCTAGTGTTGTTGCTGCTACTACGACTACTACACCTACTACTTCTCCAACTACTACAACTATCACTACTACTGCTGCTGCTACTACAGCTGCTACTGCTTCTGCTACTACTGCAACTACAACCACTACTACTACTCCTGATACTATTACTCCTACTACAACTATGACTACTACAACTACCACTACTGATATTGCTGCTACTATTACAACAACTACTAATATTGCTACCACCTCTACTACTGCTACTGTTGTGGCTATGATAATTGCTACTACAACAACTACTGCTGCTACTACTACTACTACTGCTACTACTGCAGCATCTACAACTATCCCAACTACTACCACAACTACAAATACTACAACTCTACTACTGCTACTACTACTACTGCTGCTACTGCTGCTGTTATTGCTACCCTATTAATACTACTACTTCTGTTACTACTACTACTGCTACTATTATTGCTACTAATATAGCTACAGCTACTACTACTACTACTACTACTACTATTTCTAGACTACCATTGTTGCTGTTACTGCTTCTACAAGTCCTAGTACTACTTTTACTGCTACTACTACTACTACTACTACTATTTCTACAATACTATTATTGTTATTACTGCTTCTACAAGTCCTAGTACTACTTTTAGTGCTACTACTACTATTAATGTTGCTTCTACTACTAATATCACTACTACAATTGCCTCTACTTCTACTTCTTCCACTAGTATTACTACTACTACTACTTATGCTACAACTACTACCAATAATACAACTATGACTACTACTGCAACTTCTACTAGCTATACAACTACTAATGCTACAACAACTACTTGTGCTACTACTTCTCCTCCTGTACTAATATTGCTACTACTACTGCTACTACTACCACTACTACTATCACTACTACAATGGCTACTAATACAACTACTACAACTATTGCCACTACGACTACTACCACTGTTGTTGCTTCTGGTGCTACTACTACTACTACTACAACAACTTCTGGTACAACAACTACTACTGCTACTACACTACAACTGCTTCTACTACAACAATAATAACTACTACCACAGCTACTTCTGCTACAAGTACGACTGCTAGTACTTCTCTTATTGCTCTTCCTATTTCAATTACTACTATTACTGCTGCTACTGCTACTACTACTTCTACCACTTCTACTAGTACTCAAACCGCTATTACTACTACTACCACTACTACTATTGTTGTTGTTGTTGTGACCACTACTACTGCTGCTGCTGCTGCTTCTACTACTACGGCTACTACCGCTAGTACTACAGCTACTACTGCTACTGCTAACACTATTACTTCTACAACTGCAACTACTACTACTATTGCTACCGCTACTACTACTATTACAACTAATGCAGCTACTATTGCTTCTACTGCTACTATTACTACTAGTACTACTACTACTACTACAACTAGGTTACAACTATTTCTACTACTAGTACAAGTTCTATAACTACTTCTCCTGCAATAAGAACTACAACTACTTCCCCTACTACTATTGTTGCTTCTACTTCTGCTACTACTAAAACAACTGCTACTGCTGCTGCTACTACTACTGCTTCTACTACTACTGTTGCTACTAAAGCTACTACAACTACTGCTACTACTACATCTATTGCTACTGGAACTACTACTACTTCTACTATTATTGTTGCTACTACCGCTCCTACTAGAATGGCAACTACTACTATTGCTACTGCTACTACGACTACTACTACTCCTAATACTACTTTTGCTACTATGTCAACTACTGTTAACACTACTACTACTACAACTTCTATTGCTACTTCTACTACTACAACTACTACAACTACTACAACTACTACTGCTACTACTACTACTGCAACACCACTACTACTACTTCTACTACTATTGCAACTGCTACTACTACTACTACAACTACTACATTGACTACTAATACTGCTAGGACTAATGCTTCAACTACTACTACTACTACTACCATTACTGCTACTACTACATCTTCTCCACCTACTACTAATTCTGCTACTACTACTATAACAATTACTAATATTATTACTACTACTACAGCGACTGTTGCAATGAGTACTGCCACGACTGTGATTACTGCTACTTCTGGTACTACTGTGACTACTACGACTACTACTTCTACTACTTCTACTGCTAGTCCTACAACTCCTGCTACTACTACTGCTACTACTACTATGATTACTATTACTGTTATTACTACTACTACTGCTACTACCACTACTTCTGCTTCTACCACTGCTACTACTTGCACAACTACTTGTACTTTTGCTAATGCTACTACTACTACTATCACTACTACTACTCCTATTACTGCTACTACTGCAGCTACTACAGCTACCACTACTACTGCTGCTGCTATTACAACAACTACTACTTTTACTACTATTGTTGCTTGTGTGGCTTCTACAACTACTACACTAGTAGGACAACTACTACTACAACTACAGCTACTGCTGCTGCTATTGCTACTACTACTACTACTTCTTCTTCTTCTTCTTCTTCTTGTTCTACTACTACTACTACTACTACTACTACTACTACTACTGGTGCTGCTGTTGTTGTTGCTGCTACTAATAATGCTACTACTATAACTACTACGACTGGTACTGCGACAAATAATTCTTCTACTACTGCTGCTGCTATTACTGCTACTACTACTAATACTACTACAACAACTACTACTACTGTTACAGCTACTACTGCGGCTGCTTCTACTGTTGCTGGTGCTGCCACTAAAATTACTACTCCTACTACTTCTCCTACTACTACTACTATTGCAACTACTATGACTACAAATATTGATGTGACTACTACTACTACTACAACTACTCCTACTACTACTACTACAACTACTCCTACTACTTCTCCTACTTCTACCAATACTACTGCTACTACTATTGCTACTACTACTGCTACTAGTACTATTAGTGCTATTGCTACTTGTCTTGCTACTACTCCTGCTACTATTACTGCTACATAGACTACTACTAGGACAACCACTGCCTACACGACTGCTACTATTACTACTACTACTACTATTGCGACTACTAATACTACTACTACTACTCCTAAAACCAATGCTACTACTACTATTGTTCTTGCTGCTAATACTACCACTACTACTACTGCTACTGTTGTTGCTGTTGCTACTAATACTACTACTACTTTTCCTACTACTACTACTACTACACTTTTACTCTTTCCACTACTTCTACAACTACTGATGCTGCTACAACTACTGCTATAATTACTGCTACTGCTAATACTATTACTACTACTACTGCCACTCTTGCTAATATTGCTACTGCTACAACTGCTATTACAACTACTGCTTCTACTAATGCTTCTACTTCTACTGCAACTTCTACTACTGCTACTACAACTACTAATTTTACTACTACTACTACTACTTCAACCACTTCTCCTACAATAACGACTACGACTACTTCTCCAACTACTACTATCGTTGCTACTACTGCTACAACTTCAACTACTAATACGACAACAACCACTACAGCTACTGCGACTACTTCCACTACTACTACTCTTATTACTATGGGTGCCACTACTATTGCTACTATGACTATTGCTACTACTACTACTATTACTATTACTTCTATTGCTACTACTACTTCTGCTCCTAATACAACAACTGCTACTACTGCAACTACTACTACTACAACAATAACTACTACTACTACTGTTGCAGCTGCTACTATAACTATACCTACTACTGCTACTACTACTACCAACCTAACTGCTACTACTCCTACTAATGCTACTAACACTACTTCTCCTACCGCTACTACATCTGCTACTTCTACTACAACTACTATTAATACTGTTATAATACTATTGCTACTACTACTGTTACTACTACCTCTACTACAGCTACTACTACTACTATTACTACTCCGGCTACAATACTACTACTGTTGTTGTTGACACTACAACTACTACTACTAAAGCAATTGCTACTACAACTTCTAGTACTACTACTACTACTACTATTGTTGCCACTACTACTGCTACAACTAATATTGCTACTAATACTATTACTACAACAACAACAACTACTACTACTTCTACTACTACTTCTACTACTATTGTTGCTACTATGACTACTACTACTACGGCTACTAAAGTACGATTGCTACTACTGCGGCTACTACTGCTACTACTGTTGCAATTATTACTACTATGACTACTACTATGGCTACCAATATTACTTCTTTTCCAACTACTACTACTATTGCTACTACTAGTAATAGTATTACTACTACTTAATACTACGACTACTTTACAACTTTCTAATACTATTCTAGCACTAGAACCAAAACACGACTATCTGGCGTTCACTACGGGACCGGATACGACCCGCGCGTCTTGCGCTACTACGGCTTACGACTACTACAACTGCCACTATTGCTATTACTACTACTACTACTACTCTTGTTGTTGCTGCTGCAGCTACTGCTTCTACGACTACTACTACTACTACCACTACCACTACTACTTCTATTATTGCTACGACTGCTGCTGCTACTACAACTACTACACCTACTACTTCTCCAACTACTACTACAACCGCTATTGCTACTACTGATACTACAACTGCGACTGCTTCTATTACTATAGCTACTACAACCACTACCACTACTCCTAATACTATAACTGCTACTACAGCTACGATTGCTACCACTATGACAACTGATAATGCTGCTACTACTGCTACAACTACTAATACTACTACCGCTTCTACTATTGCTACTGTTGTGACTACAGCAAATGCTATGACAACTATTGCTACTATTGCCACGACTACTACTAATGTTGCAACTATTACTATTCCAACTACTACCGCAACTACTACTACAACAACTACTGCTATTGCTACTACTACTGTTGCTACTGCTAGTACTGTTACTACTACTACTATGACTACTACTACTCTACTACTACTACTACAGCTGCTACTATTACTATTACTGCTCCTACTATTACTACTGCTACAGCAACTATCGCTACTACTACTTCTACTTCTACATTGCTACTACTGCTGCTACTACTACTTCTACAACTCCTAGTACTACTTTTACAGCTACTACTATTACTAATACAGCTGTTACTACTAATATCACTACTACAACTACTTCTACTTGTGCTACTACTATTACTACTGCTACTTATGCTACAACTACTACTACTATGCCTACTACTACTACTAATGCTACTACTAGTGCTACTACTACTACTCCAGCTACTAATATTGCCACTACTATTGATACTACTACTACTATTACTCTTAGTACTACTACTACTGCGACTGCTACTGCTACTACTATTATTGCTATCACTACTACAACGGCTACTAACACTACTACTACTATGGCCACTACAACTACTACCACCGCTGTTGCTTCTGCTACTACTACTACTACTACTATTACTACTACTACTACTACAACTACTTCTAGTACAACAACAACTACTGCTACTACTATTGACCCTACACTACTACTGCTTCTACTACAACAATAATTACTACTACCACTGCTACATCTGCTATAACTACAACTGCAGGTACTTTTGCTACAACTACACTTGCCACTATTTCTGCTACTTTTACTACTAATACTAATACTAGTACTATTCCTACTATTACTACTGCTACTACTACTATGACTTCTACTACGACTTCTACTAGTACTAATACCGCTACTACAAGTATTTCTACAACTATTACTGTTACTACTACTACTACTACTACTACTACTACTACTACTACTACTTCTAGTACTACAACTGTTGTTGTGGTTGTTGTCGCAACCACTACTACTAATACTGTGACTTCTCTTACTACTGCTTCTACTGCTACGGCTTCTACTGCTACTACACTGCTACTGCTTCTACTACTACTGGTATTACTACTAGTACTACTACTAACTTTACTACTACTACTTCTACTACTACCACTATTACTACTACAACTGCTACTACTGCTACTATTGCTACTGCTACAGCAACTATTACAACTAATGCGGCTACTAATGCTTCTACTACTACTAGTACTACTAATACTACTACTAGTACTACTACTACAACAACTACTACTACAATAACTTCTACAACTACTTCTCCTACATTAAGAACTACTACTATTTCCCCTACAACTACTGTTGCTTCTACTTCTGCTACTACTAAAACAAGTGCTACGATTGCTACTACTACTACTTCTACTACAACTACTTCTAGTACTGCTACTACTGCTACTAAAGCTACTACAACTATTACTACTAATAGTACTATTACTACAACTAGTAGTACTAGTAGTTGTAGCCATAGCAATAGGAGTAATAGCAGTAGTAATAGTAGCGGTAGTAGAAGTAGTAGCCATAATAGTAGTAGTAGTGGTGGTGGTGGTAGTAGTAGTAGTAGTAGGTGCAATAGTAGTTGTAGTAGTAGCAGTGGTAGGAGGGGTAGTAGTAGCAGTAGTTGTAGTAGTAGCTGTTGTGTCGTGGTAGTAGTAGTAGTAGGAGTGGAAGTAGTAGTAGTAGTAGGAGTAGTAGTAATAGTAGTAGTAGTATTAGTAGTAGTAGTAGTATTAGTAGTAGTATTAGTAGTAGTAGAAGTAGTAGCATTAGTAGTAGTGGTAGGAATGGTAGTAGTAGTAGTAGTAGTAGTAGTAGTAGTAGTATTAGTAGTAGTGGTAGTCGTAGTAGTAGTAGTGGTAGTAGTAGTTGTAGTAGCAGTAGAAGTAGTAGCTGCCTTAGTAGCAGTAGCAGTAGGAGCAGCAGCAGCAGCAGTAGTAGTAGGGCGTGGAGGAACAATAGGAGTAGAAGTAGGAGTAAGAGCAGTAGTAGTTGGAGTATTAGCCATAATGACAGTGGTAGTAGTCGATGTAGTCATAGTAGTGGTAGTAGAAGCAGCAATAATTATAGCAGTAGTGATATTAGTAGTAGTAGTAGTTAAAGTAGTAGAAGTAGTACTAGTAGTAGTAATATTAGTAGTTGTGGTAGCAGTAGGAGCAGCAGCAGTAGTAGTAGTGGCAGTAGCAAAAGTTGTAGTAGTAGTTGTCTTAACCATAGTAGTAATAGTAGTAGTAGTAGTACAGTAGTTGCCGTAATTGTGGTAATAGCAGTAGGTATAGCTGTAGTCGCAGTAGTCGCAGTAGTAGTAGTAGTTGTAGCCATCGTAGTAGTAGTAGAAGTAGTAGCGGTAG
>RXID01021897.1:851-11209 GCA_005019695.1 Trichopus zeylanicus subsp. travancoricus
AATAGAAGGGTTAATAGTAGTTGTAGTAGTTGTTGTAATGGTAGTAGTAACAGAGGTAGCAGAATTAGTAGCAATAGTAGTTGTTATTGTCATAGTAGTAGTAGTAGTGGTAATAGCAATAGTAGTTGTAATAGTAGTAGAAACAGTAATAGGAGTAGAAGTAGCAATAGTAGTAGCAGTCACGGTAGCCGAAGTAGTTGTAGCTTGTTTGTTAGAGCTATAGTACCATAAGTAGCTAAAAGCAAGCAAGTAGTAAGTAGTAAGTAGTAGTAGTAGACTGAGCACGTTAGTGGCAGAGCGTAGTAAGCTTTTGTTTTTTGTAGCAGTAGTGGCAGTAGTAGCTGCAACAATAGAAGTAGTATTAGCAGTAGTAGTATTAGTAGTAGTACTACCAGTGGTTGCAGTAATAGAAGTAGTAGTTGTAGTTGTAGTAGTAGTAATAGTAGTGGTTGCAGTAGAAGTAGTTGTAGTAGTAGCAGCGGTAGTTGTACTTGTAGAAGTAATAGTAGTTTTAGGTGTAGTAGTAGTTGTTGTAGTAGTAGAAGTAGCAGCGGCTATAGCAGAAGTACAAGTAGTAGAAGTATAAGTAGTAGAAGTTGTTATTATTATTGTTGTTATTTAGAATTATTAGTAGTACCCAGAGTTGTACTAGCATTAGTAGCAGTAGTGGTTGTACAAGTTGTAGTACTAGTAGTAGTAGTAGTATTAGTAGTAGTAGTAGTACCAATAGAAGCAGCAGTAGTTGTAGTACTACTACTAGTAGTAGTAGTAGTAGATAGTTGTACTATTAGCAATAGATGTAATAGTAGTAGCGGCAGTAGTAGTAGTAGTACTAGTAGAGGTAGTAGTAGGAGGACAAGGTGTAGGAGTATAAGTAGTATTACGAGTGGTAGTGGTAGTTGTAGTACTATGAGCATTATTAATAGTAGTAGGACTAGTAGTATGAGAAGAAACAAAAGTAGTAGCAGTAGTCATAGTATGAGTGGAAGTAGTTGTAGTGGTCGAAGTAGGAGTAGTAATAGTAGCATTAGTAGCAGTAGTAGTTGTCTAATAGTAGTAGTAGTAGTACCAGTAGCAGTAGTAGCAGTAGTCGTGCCAACAGCAGCAGCTGTTTCAAGAATAGTAGTAGTAGTAGTGCTAGAAGTAGTAGTAGCAGTAGTAGTTGTTGTGTTAGTAGTTGCAATAGTAAAAGTAGTATTAGGAGTAGCAAAAGGAGTAGGAGTTGAAGTAGTAGTAGCAGTAGTAGTAGTAGTAGTTGTTGTTTTACTAGAAGTAGTAGTACGAGTAGTTGTAGTAGTATTAGGAGTAGTTGTAGTTGTAGCAGTAACAGTAGTCATAGTAGCCATAGTAGTTGTACAAGTAGTTGCAGTACAAGTGGTAGAAGTAGTAACAGCAATAGTAGTAGGTACAATATTAGTAGTAGTGGCAGTCGTGGTTGTGGCATTAGTAGTAGTAGTCATGGTAGTAGCATTAGTAGTAGAAGTAGCCGTAGTAGGAGCAGTAGGAGCATTTGTTGCACTTGTAGTAGTAGTAGTTGTAGTAGTTGTAGTAGTAATAGTAGGAGCAGTTGTAGTTGTAGTAGGAGTAGCTATAGTAGCAATAGTAGTAGGATGGTAGTTGTAGTAGCAAGGGCAGTAGTAGTAGTAGTAGTAGGAGTAGCAATAGGAGTAGTAGTAGGAGCAGCAATAGGAGTAGTAGTTGCAGTTTTTGTAGTAGTAATAGTAGTAGTAGTAGTGGTAGTAGTGGTAGTAGTAGTAGTAGTAGCTGTAGTAGTTGGAGTAGTAGTAGTGGTAGTGGTAGTAGTAGTCTAGTAGTAGCAGTAGTAGTAGTAGCGGTAGTAGTAGTGGTAGTAGTAGCAGTAGTAGTAGTAGCGGTAGTAGTAGTGGTAGTAGTAGAAGTCATAGTAGTAACAATAGCAACAGTAGCAGTAGTAGTTGGGGAAGTAGTAGTAGCAGAAGTCGTAGTTGTAATAGCAGTGTTGTAGCAATAGTAGTAGTCATAGCAGTAGCAGCAGGAGCAGCAGCAGTAGTTGTTGTTGTGATAATAGTAGTTGTCATAGTAGTAGTAATACTAGTAGTAGTTTTAGTAGTTGTACTTGTAGTAGTAGTAATATTAGTAGTAGTAGTCGTAGCCGTTGTACTAGTAGTAGCAATAATAGCAGTAGTAGAAATAGTAGTAGCAGCAGTAATAGCAGTAGTAGTAGTAGTAGCAATTATAGTAACATTAGCAGTAGTAGTAGGGGAAGTGGCCATCGTAGTAGCTGTAGCAATAGTAGCTATCGTAGTAGTAGTAATAGTAGCTGTTGTAGTGCTAGAAGTGGATATGCGTGTACTAGTAGCAGTATTAGTAGTAGCAATAGTAGTAGCAGCAGTAGTAGGAGGTGAAGTAGTGGTAGTTGCAGTAGAAGCAGTAGTTGTTTTTGCCGTGGCAGTAGTAGTAGTGGTAGGAGTAGGAGAAGCAGTAGTGATAGTAGTTCTTGTAGTAGTAGTAGTAGTAGTAGTAGGAGAAGTAGCAGTAGTAGTAGTTATAGTAGTGGTAATAGTAGTAGTACTACTAGTAGTAGTAGTTGCTGTTGTTGTTGTAGTCATAGAAGCGGTAGAAGTTGTAGAAGTTATAGCAATAGTAGTAGCAGTAGTAGTAATAGTAGCCATAGTAGCCGCAGTACTAGCAGGTATAGTTGTAGTAGTTGCATTAGTAGTAGCAGTTGGAGCAATTGTAGCACTTGTAGTTGTTGGAGTAGTAGTAGTAGTAGTAGTAATAGTGGGAGCAGTAGTAGTTGTAGTAGGAGTCACAGTAGTAGCAGTAGTGGTAGGAGCATTAGCAGTAGCAGCAATGGTAGGAGTATCTGTAGCAATACTCGTGGTTGTAGTATTAGGAGTAGTTGGAGTAGAAGTTGTAGTAGCAAGAGCAATAGTAGTAGTAGTAGTAGTAGTAGTAGTAGTAGTAGTAGTAGTAGTAGTAGTAGTAGCAGTAGGAGAAGTAGTTGCATAGTAGCAGTAGTTGGAGCAGCATTAGTAGTAGTAGTAGTAGCAATCATAGTAGTAGTAGTTGCAGCAGTAGCAGTAGTAGTAGGAGTATTATTAGTAAAAATAATAGTAGTAGTAGTAGTAGTAAAAGGAGGAGTAGTAGTTGTACTAGTGGCAGAAGTAGCAGCATCAGCAGTAGTAGTAGCAGTACTAGGAGCAGTAGTAGTAGCAGTAGGTGCAGCTGTAGTAGTATTAGTAGTTGTAGCAGTAGTAGTAGCTGTAGTAGTAGTTGGAGTCGTAGCAGCAGTATCAGTAGCAGTTGTCGTAGTAGCAATAGTTGTAGTAGTAGAAGTACCAATAATAGTAGCAATAGTAACAATAGTAGCAGTAGTAGTCATAGTAGTAGTTGTTGTAGTAAAAGTAGTAGTAGCTAGAAAAGTAGTAGTAGTTGTAGTAGTAATAGTAGGAGTAGCAGCGAGAACAGTAGCATTAGAAATAGTAGTTGTAGTAACGGTAGTAGCAGTTGTAGCAGTAGTAGTACTAATAGCCATAATAGTTGTAGTAGCAGCAGTCGTAGTTGTAGTAGTGGTACTAGTACTAGTAGGTTTAGAAGTTGGGGTAGTAATAGTAGTAGTAGTGATAGTAGCTATCGTGGCAGTAGTAGTAGCAGTAGTAGTAGGAGGAGGAGTACTAGTTGTCGCAGTAGCAGTAGTAGTAAAAGTAGTAGTAGTAGGCGTAATAGCAACAACCGTAGTATAACAATAGTAGTAGTAGTATTAGGAGAAGTAGTAGTAGTAGTAGAAGCTGCAGTAGCATTAGTAGTGGCAGCAGTAGCTGTAGTAGTAGTTGTTATAGTAGCAGCAGGAGCAGTACTAGCAGTAGGGGTAGTACCAGTAGTATCAGTAGTACCAATAGCAGCAGCAACAGCACGAGGAGTAGTACCAGTAGTATCAGTAGTAGCATGAGCAGCTGTAGCAGCAAAATTAGTAGTAGCAGTATCAATAGTAGTAGGTGCAGCAGTAGTAGCAGTGATA
Organism: Trichopus zeylanicus subsp. travancoricus; assembly: GCA_005019695.1. Classification (NCBI taxonomy): domain Eukaryota; kingdom Viridiplantae; phylum Streptophyta; class Magnoliopsida; order Dioscoreales; family Dioscoreaceae; genus Trichopus; species Trichopus zeylanicus. The sequence goes on from RXID01021897.1 coordinate 4,852, forward strand.
GTAGTAGCAAAAGTAGTAGTAGAAGCAGCAGTAGTAGTTGAAATAGTAGTAGAAGTAGCAGTAGGAGCAAAAGTGGCAGTAGTAGTAGTAGGAGCAGTAGTATCAGTAGTTGAAGTAATAGCAGTCGCAGTAGCAGCAGTAGCCATAGTAGTACTAGTAGCTATAGTTGTAGTAGCAGAAGTAGTGGTAGAAGGGAAGTAGTAGTAGTAGTAGCAGTGGTAGCAGTAGAAGCTGTAGTAGTAATAGTAATAGCAGCAGTAGTAGTAGCGGAAGTAGTAGTAGTAGGAGAAGTTGTAGTTGTAGTAGAAGTAGGAATAGTTGCATTTATAGTAGTACTACTGGTATTAATAGTAGTGGCAATAATAGCAGTGGTAGCAGTTGTACTTGTAGTAAAAGGACAAGTTGTAGCAATAGTAGTAGTAGTTGCAGTAGCAGAAGTAGTAGTCATAGTAGTAGCAGCAGTTGTTGTAGTAGTACAAGTAGCAATATTGGTAGCAAAAGTAGAAGTAGCAGTAATAACAATAGTAGTAGAAGTAGTAGTGGTTGTAGTTGTTGTTGTTGTGGTAGTAGTAAGAGTTATAGCCAAAGTGGTAGCAACTGTGGTAGTAACAGTAGTAGTAGTAGTAGTAGTATCAGTAGTAGTAGTAGCAGCAGCAGCAAACATTGTACCAGTAATAGGAGAAGTAGTAGTAGTAGTAGTTTTAGTAGTAGTAGTAGTTGCAGTAGGAGTAGTAGTAGTGGTGGTAGCAATAGTAGTAGTAGTTGTGGTAAATGTGGTAGTATTAGTAGAAGTAGTGCTAGTAGTAGGAGGAGGAGGTGGAGGAGGAGGAGGAGCATTAGTTGTAGTAGTAGCAGTTGTTGTAGAAGTAGCAGTATTAGTAGTAAATGAAGTAGTAGTAGCAACAGTAGTAGCAGTTGTAATAGCAGTAGTAGTAGTAGTAGCTGTAGGAGTAGTAGTTGTTGTAGTATTACAAGTAGTGGTAGTAGTAGTAGTCACAGTAGTAGAGGTAGTAGTAGTGCCAGTAGTTGTAGTTGTTGTAATAGTCGTTGGAGTAGTAGCAGTAGCAGTAGGAGTAGTGGTCGTTGTAGTAATAGGAGTAGTGGTAGTAGTAGTAGTAGCAGGAGTAGCAGCAGCAGTAGTAGTAATAGCAATAATAGTAGAGTAGTAGTAAGAATAGAAGTAGTAGGCGTAGTAGTTGTAATTGAAGTAGTTGTAGTAGTAGTAGTTTTTGGAGTAGTAGTTGTAGTAGTAGTTGTTGGAGTAATAATAGTAGTAGTAGTAATAGTCGTAGTAGTAGGAGTAGCGGTAGAAGTAGTAGTAGTAGTGGTGTTAGTAGTAGTCGTAGAAAGAGTAGTAGTTGTTGTAGTAATAGCAACAGTAGTAGTAGTAATGCTGGTAGTAGTAGTTGTTGTATCAGAAGCATCAATAGTAGTGGTGGCTACAGTGGTGGCTACAGTAGTAGCTGTAGTAGTAGTCGCAGTAATAGTAGTAGTAGTAGTAGTAGTAGTAGTTGTTGTTGTTGTAGTAATAGTAGTTGTAGTAGTAGTAGTAGTGGTACTAGTTGGAGTAGAGTAGGAATACGTGTTGGGGAAGGAATACTAGTTGGAGTAGTAGTAGTTGTAGTAGTAGTAGTAAGCATAGTAATTGTAGTAGTAGTTGTAGTAGCAGCAATGGCGGTAGTGGAGGTCATAGTAGTAGTAGTAGTAGGTGTAGGTGTTGCAGTAGTAGTAGTAGTTGTTGTTGTTGTTGTAGTAGTAGTAAGAGTAGTCGTAGGATTAGAAGTTGAAGTAGTAGTTGTAGTAGTAGTCATTGTAATACTAGTAGCAATAGTAGCAGTTGTAGTAATATTTACAGTAGTAGGAGTAGTAGTCTGAGAAGTAGTGGTAGTATTACTCATAGTATTAGTAGTAGTAGCAAAGCAGTAGTAGCATTAAAGTAGTAGTACTAGTAGTAGTTGTTGTAGCAGTAGTAGTGGTAAAAGTAATAGTAGTAGTAATTATAGAGGTATTAGTTGGCGTAGCAATAGTAGTAGCTAAAGTTATAGTAGTAGTAGTAGTAATAGCACTAGCAATAGTAGTAGTTGTATTGGAAGTAGTAGAATTACTCGTAGCAGTAATAGTAGCAGTAAAAGTAGTAGTAGTAGTGGGACTAGTTGTGGTAGTAGTAGTAGTAGTAGTTGTACTAGTAGTAGGAGTAGTAGGAGTAGTAGTCTTGGTAGTTGAAGTAGTAGTAGTACCTATAGTAGTAGTTGTAACAGTAGTAGTAGTACCTATAGTAGTAGATGTGGTACTACTGGTTGTAGTTCTACTAATTGCAAGAGAAGGAGGTGGACGTAGAACAGTGCTAGCAGCAGCAGCAGTGGTAGTAGTAGTAGTAGTTGAAGTAGTTGTATCAATAGTAGTATCCTCAGTAGTGGCCGTAGCAGTAATACAAGTATTTGCAGTATAAGTAGTAGTAGTAGTTCTTGCAGTAGTTGTAGTAGTAGCAGTAGTGGTAGTAGCAGCTGAAATAGTAATAGAAGTAATAACAGTAGTTGTAGTAGCCGCAGTAGTTGTAGCAGTAGTAGTTGTTGTAGTAGTAGTATTAGCAGCAGCCGAAACCGTAGTAGTAGTCGCAGTCTCAATAGTAGTAGTAGTTGTTGTATGAGTCTAAGTAGCAGTAGCAGTAGTAGTAGCTGTATTAATAGCAAGAGCAGCAAGAGCAGCAACATCAGTAGTAGTAGCAGTAGCAGTAATAGCATAATAGAAGTAGTAATTGTAGCAATAGTAGTGGCTGTACTAGTAGTAGTTGCAGTTGTAGTAATAGTATGAACCAAAGTGGTTGTATTTGTTGCAGTATAAGTAGTAGTATTTGTAGGAGTAGTAATAGTAGTAATAGTAGCATCTATTTCAGATGCAGAAGTAATACTAGTAGACATAGCAGAAGTAGTAAAAGTAGCAGTAGTAGTACTAGTAGTAGTAATAGCCGTAGTAGTAGTAGTAATAGTAGTAGTAACAGCAGTAGCAGTAGTCACTGTAGTAGTAGTAGTCATGGTAGTAGTAGTTATGATAGTAGTAGTAGTAGTAGTAGTAGTAGTAGTAGTAGTAGTATTAGCAGTGGTAATACTAGTAGTTGTTGGAGTAGCAATAGTGCTAGTAGTAGTAGTTATAGTAGTCGTGTAGTAATAGTAGCAGCAGTATTAGTAATAATGGTAGTAGTAGTAGTCGTAGTAGTAGTAGTAGTAGTCGTAGTAGTAGTACCTATAGTAGTAGCAATGATAGCAGTAGTAGCGGTAGCCTTAACTGCAATAGTAGTCATAGTTGTAGTAGTAGTAGTAGTAGCAGTTATTGTTGTAGTAGAAGTACCAGCAGTATTAGTAGTACTAGTAGTAGTGATAGTAGTAGAAAAAGTAGAAGCAGCAATAATAATAGTAGTAGTAGAAGTAGTAGGAGTAGGAGTAGTCGTTGTAGTAGTAGTAGTAGTAGTCGGAGTATTAGTTGTGGTGGTGCTAATAGGGGCAGTAGTAGTGGTGGTGGTGGTAATAGCGGTTGTAGTGGTAGTAGAGGTATTAGCAGTAGTTGTAGCAGCAGTAGTAGTGGTCGTAGTTGTAGCGGCACAAGTAGCAGTAGTAGTAATCATAGAGTAGTAGCAGCAACAACAGTAGTAGTTGTTGTTGTGATCATAGTAGTAGCAGTAGTAGTAGTAACAGCAGCAACGACAGTAGTAGCAGCAGTAGTAGTGGTAAGATGAGGAGCAGAAGTAATAGTAGTAATAGGAGAAGGATTAGAAGTAGACGTTTTAGTGGTAGTAGAGGAAGTAGTTGCAGTAGTAGTAGTAGTAGTATTTGTAGTAGTAGTAGTAGTAGTAGCAATAGTATTAGTAGTAGTAAATGTGGTAGTATGAGTAGTAGTAGTGGTAGTAGTAGCAGGAGGAGGAGGAGGAGCAATAGTCGTAGTAGCAGTAGTACTAGTAGCAAGAGAAGGAGGAGGAGCAGTAGTGGTACTAGCAGTAGTACTAGTAGTAGTAGTAGAAGAAGTTGTAGTAATAGTTGTAGAAGCAGTAGTATTAGTAGTAGATGTGGTAGGAGTAGCAGCTGTAGTAGCAATAGAAATAGTATTAGTAGCAGAAGTAGTAGTAGCCGTTGTAGTATTAGAAGTAGTGAAAGTGGCAGTAGTCATTATAGTTTATGTTGTAGTAGTGCTAGTAGTTGTAGTTGTTACTGTAGTAGTAGGAGTAGTAGTAGTTGCAGTAGGAGTACTTGGCATACTAGTAGTTGTAGTAGTTGTAGCAGTAGCAGTAGTAGAAGTAGTAGTCTCAATAGCAGTAGTAGTAGCAGTAGCAGCAGTTGTTATAGTAGTCACGGAAGTCTCAGTAGTAGTAGTTGTTGTTGTTGTTGTAGTAGCACTATTAGTAGCAGCAGTAGCAAGTGCAATAGAAGTAGTAGCAGTAGAAGTAGTAGTAATAGTAGTAGGATCAATAATAGTAGAAATATTAGTAGTTATACAAGCAGTACTAGCTATTCTAGTAGCAGTAGTACCGTTAGTAGTACTAGTTGATGTAGCACTAGTAGTAATAGTATTAGCTATCACAGTTGTCGTAGTACTTGTAGCAGTCATAGCGGAACTAGTAGTATTAGAAGTTGTAGTAGGAATAGGAGCAGCAGTAGTAGTGGTAGAAGTAGTATCAGTAGTTTAGCTGTAACAGGACTTGTAGTAGCAGTAGAAGTTGCAACAGTAGTGGTTGTACTAGTAGTAGTAGTCCTGGTAGGAGTATTTATACTAGCAATAGTAGTGGTGGTCGTAGGAGTAGTAATAGTGTTAGTAGTAGTAATAGTCGTAGTTGTTGTAGTAGTATTACTGACAGTAGTAGTAGTAGTAGTAGTAGTAGTAGTAGTAGTCGTAGTAGCAGTGGTAGCTATTGTACTAGTAATAGCGGTAGTAGTGGTAGCTATTGTTGTAGTAGTAGTAGTTATTGTTGTTGTTGTTGTAGTAGTAGTAGTAGTAATTGTAGTAGTAGCGGCAATAGTAGCAATAGTGTTGGTAGTACTAGTAGTTGTACCAGAAGTAGCAGTAGTAGTTGTTGTTGTTGTGGTGGTAGTAGTAGTAGTAGCTGCAGTGGTAATAGTAGTAGTTGAAGTAGTAGCTGTAGTAGTAGTAGAAGTAGTAGGAGTAGGTTTAGCAATAGTAGTAGTAGTGGGAGTAGTAGTAGGTGTAGCAATAGAAGTAGTAACAGTAGTAGTAGTAGTAATAGTAGCAGCAGCAGTAGTAGCAGTAGCAGTAGTAATGGTCGTAGTAGTAGTAGCTATAATAGCTATTATAGAAGTAGTAGTAATATTAGTAGTAGTAGTAGTAGTAGTAGCAGTAGTTGTAGTTGTAGGAGCAACAGGAGTAGTATAAGTAGTAGCTGTTGTTGTAGCAGCAGTAGCAGTAGCATTTGCACCAGTAGTAGTAGTAGCAGCAACAATAGCAATAGCAGTAGTAGTGGTATTAGTCGTAGTAGCAATTGTAGTAGTAGAAGTAGTAGGAATAATACTAGTAGTAGTAGTATCAGTTGCAATAGAAGTAGTAATAGTCGTAGTAGTAGTTCTGCTAGTAGTAGTAGCAACAGGAGTAGAAGAAGTAGTAGCCATATTAGGAGTAGTTGTAATTGTGGTAGCACTAGTACTAGTAGTGGAAACAGTAATAGGAGTAGTACTAGTAATAGTAGTAGCAGTCACAGTTGCAGCAATAGTAGTAATTGTAGTAGTTATTGTAGTATAAGTAGCCGAAGCTGTACTAGTGGAAGTAGTACTAGCAATAGTAGTAGTTGTATTAGTAGTAGTGGTAGTAGCAACAGAAGTTGTAGTAGCTGTAGCTGTAGAAGTTGTTGTACTAGTAGTAGTGCAACCAGTAGTAGCAATTGTAGAAGTAGTAGTTGTAGTTGTAGTTGTAGTACTAGTAGTAGTAGTAGTAGAAATAGTAGTAGTAGCAGTAGCCGTAATAGTAGTTGCAGTAGTAGTAGTAGTGCTAGTAATAGTAGCAATAGAAGTAGTAGTAGTAGAAGAAGCAGTAGTATAGTAGTAGTAGTAGTAGTAGAAGTAGCAGCTGTAGTAGCGGAAGTACAAGTAGTAGAAGTTGTTGTTGTTGTTGTTATTGTGGTAGAAGTATTAGTAGTAGTCATTGTTGTTGTAGTTGTAGTACTTATTGCAATAGTAGCGGGGGCAGGAGTAGGAGTAGTAGTAGTAATAGAACTAGTAGTCGTATTAGTAGAAGCAAAAGTGGTATCCTAGTAGTAGTAGTTGTACTAGTACAAGTAATAGTAGTAGTAGAAGCCTGAGTAGTTGTAGTAGTAGTAGTAGTAATAGTAGTAGTAGTAAAAGTAGGAGTAGTGGTAGTAGTA
>RXID01021898.1:0-25000 GCA_005019695.1 Trichopus zeylanicus subsp. travancoricus
ACTAGTACTATATCTACTCCTACAACAACTACTGCAACTTCTGCTACTGCTGCTACTACTGCGACTACCACAACTGCCACTAGTACTACTACTACTATAACTTCTTCCTCTTCTACTACTACTTCTACTGCTAACTATTACTAAGACAACAACAACTACTACTACAATTACTATTACTTTTGCTGCTACCACTTGCACTACTACTGCTCCTGCTACCATCACGACTACTACTACAACTATTACTCCAACTACTGCTGCAGCAACTACTCCAACTTCTACTACTACTATTATTACTCCAACTACTACTACTACTACGGCTAGTACTACTACTTGTATTGCTATTACTACAGCTACTGCCTCGCCTACTACTACTTCTACTAATGCAACTACTTGTACTACTACTACTACTACTGCAAATACTATTTGTCCTACTACTACGACTACTGCTACTGTGACTACTACTGCAATGACAACAACAACAACTAACATTATAGAGGCTGTGGCTACTACTATAACTGCTACTTGCACTACTACTATACCGATAACTACTACTACATGTACTACTACTACTACTACCACCACCACTACTACTGCTACTATTACTACTACAACTACTACCACTACTACTGCTAATGCTACTGCAACGGCTACTACTAGTACTACTGTTACTACTACCACTACTACTACTACAACTACAAATATTACTATTGCGGCTGCTGCAACTCCCACTACTACTTCTATCACTACGACTACTACTACTACTACTATTACTACAACAACTACTACAACTAGTACTACCACTACTTCTACTACTGCTATTACTACTAATACCACTGCCATGACTATTACAAATACAACAACAACAACAACTACTACTACTACTACCGGTACTATGCAACGACTGCTGCTACGATTACAATTGCGACTACTTTTACTAGTACTGCTACTACTACAACAACAACAACAACTACTATTATTATTAGCACTGAAGCTGCTTCTACTATTATACTATTACTACTAAAGCTACTACTACCATTACTAGTACTACTAGTACCCCTAGTGCTCGTTCTACAACTACTACTACTAAAACTACTACTATTACATCTCCTTCAACTACTACTATTACTACTAGTACTACTAATACAATGACCACCACTACTACTACTACAATAATAACAACAACAACTACCGCTACTGCTACTACAACAACAACAACTACTACTACTACCATTACTATTATTACATCTATGACTTCTACTGCAACTATTACTACTACTACAATAACTATTACTGCTGGTATTACTAATGCTACTACTGCTACCACGACTAGTACAACTACTACTACTCCAGCTCAACTCCCGCTACTACTACTACTGTTAGTACTACTATCACGGATGCCTCTACTACTACTTCTGCTACAACTACTTCTACTTCTACTACTACTACTAATACTACTCCTCCTGGTACAACAACTACTACTATTACTACTGCCACTACTACTACTACTACTACTATTACGATCACTACCAGTACAACTACAATTACTGCCACTACTACAACAACAACTACGACTACTACTACGACTACTACTACTTCTACTACTACTACTACTACTCTGACTACTGCCACAATTACTACTACTACTACTACTACTGCCTCTACTACTGCTAATATAGCTGCAATAATTACACTACTAGGCCAACAATAACAACAACTAGTACTACTAATACTACTACTACAACTACTATAGCTACCACAACTACTTTTACTACTAGAACCACTACTACTAGTACTACCTTAACTACTACTAGTACTCCTACTAGTACTACTACAACACCTATTGGTACTACTACTACTCCTACTCCTACTACTGCAACTTCTACTTCTCCTACTACTACTACAACTACTACTACTCCTACTACTACTACAACTACTACTACTCCTACTACAACTACTACTCCTACAACTACTACTACTACTACTACTACTGACACTACTCCTACAACTGCCCCTATGCCAACTCCTACTCCTACTACTACTCCTACTACCACCCTTACTACTACGACTACTACTACTACTTATACAAGTACAAATGGAGCTACTACTACTACTACTAGTGCTGCTTGCACAACTATTATTAGTCCTACTTCTACTACTACAACAAGTGCTACTTCAATAGCTACTAATCCTGCTGCTACTGCAACTCCTAAACCTACTAGTACAACTCCTCCTTTCACTATAGCTACAACTAATACTAAAGTTAGTTCAGCTACTCCTAGTCCCACTCCTACTCCGATTACTACTCCTAAAACTACCACTACTCCTACTACTACCACTATTGCTGTGACAACTTTTACTACTACTACTTCTACTACTACTACTAGCACTAGAACTATTTCTGTTACGGCACCCACTACTACAACTACTACTGTTATTACTACTACTATTGCTGCAACTACTTCTACTACTACTACTACTACGTTTGTTACTACTATTGCAACTACTACTACTACTACTACTACTACTACTACTACCACTACTACTACTATACTACTACTATTGCTGTAGCTACAACAACAACTACTACTACTACTACTTGTACCACTGCTGCTATTTCTACTATTGCTACTACCACTACTACTACTTCTACTACTACCACTACTACTACTACTACTACTACTTTCACTAGTACAATAGCTGAGGCGGTTGCTATTGCTGCTGCTACTACTACCACCACTAATACTACTCCACCTACTACTTCTACTACTACTACTTCTGCAACTATACTGCTACATCTTCTACGACTACTACTACTACTACATCTACTTCTAGTACTTATGGTATAACTATCGCTGCTACTACTACTCCTGCTACTACTTCTACTACTAGTGCTATTGCTGCTACTGCTTCTACAACAGCAAAAAGAACAACTATAACTAGTACTATGATTAATATAACTATTTCTGCAACTACTGTTGCTACAACTACTACTACAACTATTACTACTGCTATTACTATTGCAACTACGACTACTACTACTACTTTTACAACTACAAAAACCACAAAAACTACTACTACTACTACTACCGTTCCAACAATAAGAACTACTATTACTTCTCCTACTCCTACGACTGCTACTGCTGCTACTACTAATACTACTACTACTGCTTCTGCGACTACTACTTCTTTTCCGACTACTACAACTTCTGCTGCTACTACTTTTTTTTCGACTACTACTACTTCTGATACTAGTACGACTACTACTATTACTACTACAACTGCTGCAGCTATAACGACTACAAGTACTGCTACTACTACTACAAATTCTACGACTGTTCTTACTATTACTAGTAGTACTACTACTACTACCACTCCTACTACTGCTACTATTGATTCAATGGCTACGACGACTACTACTACTACGACTGTTGCTACTACAACTATTGCTAATATTGCTTCTACTACTGGACTTCCCACTACTACTACTACTACTAGTACAACTACTGCTAGTAGTAGTAGTACTACTACTACTAATATTACTAAAGCTTCTATGGCTGCTACAAGTACTACTACTATAGTTCCTACACGAAAACTAGTACCATGACTACTACTACTTCTACTACTACTACTACAACTACAACAACAATAATAATAACAACTACTACTACTTCAACTACAAGTAGAACAACTACTACTACTAGTTTTACTATAACTACTACGTCTATTACTACTTGTACTACAGCAATAGCTTCTTCTTCTACTACTACTACAACTACAACTGCTACTTCTCCTACTACTATTGCTGGTAAAACTTTTACTACTACTACTTCCACTACTACTATTGCTACAACTACAACTACTAACACTGTTGCTGCTACTACAGCCGCGACTACTGCAACTACAACTACTACTGTTACTGCTGCTACTTCGACTATTACTACTTCTGTAAGTACTACTACTACTACTACTACTACTACTTCTACTACAACTAGTACTGCTACTTCTACTACAATTGGTGGGACTATTTCCACTACTACTACTATTAGAACTACAGCTTTTGCAGCTATTGCAACTGCTACTACCACTAATACTACTACTTCTACTACTACTACTACAACTTCTACTACGACTACTATTGTTACTACTACCATCAAAACTACAACTACTACGGTTACTATTGGTTCTATTGCTACAACAACAACAACTACTACTGCGGCTGTTGCCACTACTACTACTACTTCTGTTGCTACGGCTACTCCTACAATGACTAGTTCTACTACTACTACAACTACAACAACATTGACAACTACAACTGCTACTATTATTGCTATTACTGCTACTACTACTACAACACAAATACTTCTGCTACTGTTAACGCTACTACTAGTGCAACTATAACTACTGATGCTCCTACTACTGCTACTACTGCTATTGCTGCTCTTTCAACCACTACTACTGCAGCTGCTTTTGCAACCACTAGGGCTACAACTACGACAATGACCACTACTATTACCACTACGAGTATCACTACAACTACTACGACAACAACAACAACTTCTTCCGCTACTACTACTCGTACTATGGCTACTGTGGCTGCTACTACTTGCATAACGGCTACTGCTACTAACACAACTACAACAACTACTACTACAACTAATACTACAACAACAACAACAAAAACAACAAAAACTACTACTACTACTACTACTACTACTACTACTATTACTAATATTACTACTACAATTACTACTACTTGTACTATTACTACTACTACTACAACAACAACAACAACTACTACTACTAATACTACTAATACGGCTACTACTACTAATACTGCTACTACTACTACTATTCGAACTACTACTGTGACTACCACTATTACCACTAATATTACTACTACTCCTGCAACTACTATTATTATTAATTCTACTATTATTGCAACTACTATTGCTACTACTACAACAACAACAACAACAACTACTGCTACTACAACAACAACTACTACTACTACTACTTATACTACTACTACTACTTCTACTGCTTCTCATACTACTCCTATTACAACTACAATTACAATAACAATTGCTACCACCACTGCTACTACTACTACTACTACTAAAGCAATTTCTATTACTACAGCTAATACCTCAAATTCTACTGCTACTCCTACTACTAGTCGTACTACTACTACAAGTACTACTAGTACGATAACTATTATTATTGCTTCAACTGCTACTAATAATAATACTGCTACTACTACAACAACAACAACAACAACAACAACTACTACTACTACTACTACGACTACAACTACCACGACTACGACTTCTACTACAACTCCTACTCCTATAGCTACTCCCACCACAACTACTACAACTACTACTACTACAACAACAACAACAACTACTGCTACTACTACTACTACTACTACAACTACTCCAATAATTATGACGACTACTACTACCACTACAACAACAACAACAACAACTACTACTTCTACTACTACTCCTAGTCCTATAACTACTCCCACTACTACTAAAACAACAACAACAATAACTACTACTACTACTACCACCACCACCACTACTACTATTACTTTTGCTGCTGTCGCTACTCATTCTACTACTAGTACTGCTACTACTAATACTGCTACTACTACTACTACTTTGACTACTAGTATACGACTGCTACTTCTACTACTACAACTATGACTACTACTCTTGATACCACTACTACTACTCCGACAACTACTAGTACTACTACTGCAACTACAACTACACTACAACACCAACTACTAGTACTAGAATTCCTACAACTCCTACCACTACTACTATTACTACTACTGCTACTACCACCAATTCGTCTCCTACTGAAACAACTACTACTCCTGCCACAACTTTTACTACAACTAATACTACTACTACGCCTCACTACAACTACTCCAACTGCTATTGCTACTACACCACCTAATACGACTATTACTGCTACTACTACAACTACTCCGACACCAATTGCGACTACTACAACTATTGCTACTACGTCTGTTTGTAATACTGCTACTACTGCTACTACTATTACTGCTATGACTACTAATGCTACTCCTACAAGTACTATTACTACTACTGCAACTCCAACTGCTACTACCACTACTACTACAACTACTACAACTACAACTACTACAACAACTATTACTACCCCAACTACCACTACTACTATTAGAACTACTACAACTACTACAACCACTACTACTTCTACTATTGCTCCTTCTACTTCTACTACAGCTACTTCCACTACTACTACTACAACTACTGCTACTGCTACTACTACTACCACTCTTGCTACAATTGCTACTACAGCCACTACTGGTACTACTACTACTACTACTACTACTACTACTACTATTGCTACTACTACTACTATTTCTACTTCTACTACTGCTACCTATACTACTACTACAATAGCTACTGTTAGTACTGCTACTACTACAACTACTACTACTACTGCTACTAGTACTACAACAGCTACTTCTACTTCTAGCTATTTCTAATTCTAGCACTACCGCAGCTACTTCTGCTACTATTGCTACTACTTCTACTACTACTGCTACTATTACAACTACGACTACTACTACTACTACAACTACTAGTAGTAGTACTACTGTGACACTACTACTTCAACAATAATAAGTACTACTATTACTAATTCTACTACTACTACAGCTGCTATGCTACTACTACTTCGACTACTACTACAGCTACTTCTACTACTACTGCTGCTACTACTATTGCTACTTGTACTGTTGCGGCTACTACTGCTACCACTACTACTACTAGTAGTAGTAGTAATCCTACGACAACTACTACTTCAACCAGAATAACTACTGCTGCTATGCGACAACTACTACCACAACGGTGGCTACTACTACTAATACTACTGCTACTACTATTTCTACTACTACTGCTAGCACTACTACTATAACAACAACAACTACTATTAGTACTACTATTTTTACTAATACAGCTACTACTGTTGCTACTTCTGCTACAACAACAACTACTACTCCTCCTAATACTTCTACTACTCCTACAACTGCTACTCCTATTGCTACTGTTACAACAACTATGACTACCACCACTTCTATAACTACTACTACGACTACTACCACTACTAATCCAACTAATACACAACTACCACTGCTACTACAACAACTACTACTACTATTACTTCTAGTATTACTTTTACTACTAATACTACTACAACAACTACTACCACTACTACTACTCCTAGTCCTACTACTACAATAACAACACCTACTACTACTACTACGACTCCCACTACTACTATCACTACTCTTGCTACCTCTTCTACTACTACTACTACTACTACTACAACTTCGACTTTTGCTTCCACTACTTCTAATACTATCACTATTGCTACTACTTCTACTACTACTATTGCTTCTACTACTACCTATGCGATGATTGCAATTGCTACTACTATTACTAGTACTACTGCTACTATTGCTACTCCTGCTATTGCTACTACTATTACTACTACTATGGCTACCACTACTACCAATGTTACTACTGCTGCTACTACTACCACTACTAGTACTACTAGTACTACTTTTTCAGCTGCTACTACAGCTACTACTACTACTAATACTGGTACTACTACTACTATCCCTGCTACTACTACTACTACACTAACTATTCCAGATGTTGCTACTAGACCTGGTACTGCTACTACTTATGCTACGGCTACTACTATTACAACTACTACTACTACTTGTGCTACTGCTTCTACTCCTACTACTACTACTCATGCTACTGTGGCTGCTACTACGGCTGCTACTGCTACTACTACTGCAACTGCTGCTGCTACTACTATTGCTACAATTACTGTTGTTGTTGCTTCTGCTTCTAAAACAACTGTTACTACTACTACTACTAGCACTACTGCTACTGCTTTTACTACCACAACTAGTGTGACTATTGCAACTGCTACTGCTACTTCTTCAACTACTACAACTGCTACTACTACTCCTACTACTACTACAACAATAGCTACTGCTACCACTACTATTACTGATACTACTGCTATTACGACTATTGGAACAACTGCAACTACTGCTACTACTGCTACCAATATTACCACTACTACTATTACAGCTACTCGTAGTTCTACTACTACAAATTCTCCTACTACTACTAATGCTACTACTGCTACTACTACTTCTACTACTACTGCTGCTACTTCATCTTCTTCTTCTACTACTACTACTACAACTACTGCTGCTACTATTCCTACTACTACTAATGCCGCTGTTGCTACTACTACTTCTACTTTTTCTACTACTACAGGTACTGCTCCTACAACAACTAACACTACTATTGCTACAGCTACTACTACAACTACTACTACAATGGCTATTACTGCTACCACCACTATGACTATACACCTACTACCACTACTACTACTATTACAACAACAATAACGACAACCACTACAACTACAATTGCTACTACTATTACAACAACAACTAGCACTACCAGCATTACTACTACTACTACTCCTGCTACTACCACTACTACTAATAGAACTACTACAACTGCTATGACTGCTACTACTACTACTACGACTTATCCTACAACTGCAATAACTACTACTACTACTACTTCTCCTACAATGACTACTCCAACTACTAGAGCTACTACTGTTACTACTGCCATTGCTACTACTATTACAACAACTACTACTGCTACAGCTACTCAAACCACTTCTACTACTATAGCTACTACTCTACTACTACTACCACAACTACTACAGCATCAACTACTTTTACTACTACTCCTGCTCCTCCTCCAACTACTACTACTACTACAACTGCTACGACTGCTATTACTACTACAACAACTACTACTGCTACTACTATTACTATGACTGCGACTAATAGTGCTACTTCTGTAATTGCTTCTATTAATATTGCTACTGCTGCTGCTGTTACTGTTGCCGCAACTACTTCAACTACTGCTACTGTTCCCACTACTACGTCTACTACTATAATTGCTGCTACTGCTGCTATTACAACTGCTAGTATTGCTACTACTGTAGCTATTACTAATACTACTACTGTTGCTGCTATGACTACTACTACTAAAACTACTTTTCCAACTATAATTACTACTGGTACAACTTTTGTTACTATTACAACTGCTAATCCGACTAATACTATAGCTGCTACTTTAACTACTACTTCTACTAGTATTACTACTACTACTATTACTGCTAATACTATTAGCAGTATTAGTAGTAGTAGTAATACTAGTAGAAGTAGTAGTTAAAGTAGCAGCTATAGTATTAGTCGGATTATCACTGTTCCTACTACTACAACAGCTACTATCGCCACTACTGTTGCTACAGCTGCTACAACTACTGCTATTACTACAACTGCTGTAACTGCTATTACTGCTGTTGCTCCAATTACAACTACTACTACAGCTACTTCTATGACTACGACAACCACTACTGCAACTACTGTTAGTAATACTATAACCATACTACCATTGTAGCTATCACATCCACTGCTACTAGTACTACAATCACAACTACTTCTACTACTTCAATAACAACAATAACCACTACTACTACTACTACTACTACTACCCCTTCTACTATTACTACTACTACAACTACTATTATTACTACAACTACCACTCCTGCTGCTACAATTGCTTCTACTACTACTGCTACTGCTACTACCACTACTACTACCACTACTACTACTACTGCTGCTGCTACTAGGAGTAGTACTTCTACAACTACGTCTACAACTACGTCTACAACAACTACTACTACTACTACTACTACTTCTCCTCCAACTATGGCAACAACTACTACTACAAGCTCTCCTACAACAACAAGTACTGCTACTGCAACTGATGCTATAACTACTGCTACTCCTAGTACCACTAGTTCTACTACAACAACTACTACTACTACTACCACGACTACTACTGTTACTATTACTACTACTACAACAACAACTACTACTACTGCAACTACAACTACGGCTACTAGTATTACTACAGCTGCTGCAGTTGTTACTACTGGAACAACTCCAATTGCAACTATAACTACTACAATTGCTGCTACTGCTTTTACTACTACAACTACTTCAACTACTACCACTACTACTACTACTTCTACAACTACTACTCTAGCTACTTCTACTACTATTACTTTGGCTGCTACCGCTATTACTACTACTACTATGAATAATATTACTACTACTGCTACTAATGGTATTACTTCTACAATTACTTCTATTACTACGTCTACTTCAAGTACTGTTATAGCTCCTACTACGGCTACTGCTGCTACTGCAATTATTGCCGATAACACAACTGCTACTACTGCTACTATAATGGCTAGTATTACTACTACTGTTACTACTACTACTACTACAACTGCTACTATTACTAATACTACTATTACTGCTGCTATGACTACTGCTACAATAATAACTTTTATTACTACTATTAGTACTGCTACTATAACCACTTTTCCTATGATTAATACTATTGCGGTTACTACGACTACTACTACTACTAATATAACTACTACTACTACTACTACTACAACTAATACTGCTAGCAGTACTAGTACTTCTACTACTGTTACTGATACTATAATCGCTACTGGGACTGCTAAAATAGCTACAGCTACTACTACCTCTACTACTGCTAATGCGGCTACTAATGCAACAACTACTACCACTTCTCCGACTGCTACAACTACTACCACGTCTCCGACTACTACAGCTACGACAACTAGTACTACTACTACTACTGCTGCTATTGCTACTACAACTGCTACTACTGCTACTGGTACTACTACCACTACTGATACTAGTATTACAACAACGCTACTACTACTGCTACTAGTGCTATGACTGCTACTACTACTGCTACAATAGCTACTACTGCTACCACTACTATGACTGCTTCGATTACTACTACTACTACAACAACAACAACTTCTACTACTACTACTACAACAACAACAACAACTACTACTACTCCTCCTCCTTCTGCTACTACAACAACTACTACTACTGTCGCTACTGCTATAGCTACTACTACTTCACCTACAACTATGACAACTACAACTACTACTACTTCTCCTACAACAACTACTACAGCTATTGTGACCGTTGCTACAACTATTACTACTGCTAATATTACTACTATTACAACAACAACTACTATTACTATAGCGGCTACTACTAATACTACAACAACTGCTACTACTATAGCGTCTACTTCTAATACTACAACAACTTCTACTACTACCGCTACTACTACTGCCACTGCTACTATGGCTACTACTACTACCACGACTAATACTGCTATTGCTACTCTAATTGGTTCTCATACTACTACTACTACTACTGCTAGCACCACCAGTACTAGCAATACTACTACTGCTACTACGACTACTGCTACTGGTACTACTCTAGTTCTCCTACTACTACTAGTACTGCCACTACTACGACTACTACTAATTCTACTACGGCGACAACTGCTACCACTACTACCACAACTACAACTACTCTACTTCTCCAACTACTGCTACTACTTCTACTACTATGGCTACCACTACTCTTACAATGAATACAATTGCTACAACAATCGCAACTAATTCAACATCTGCGACTACTGCCTTTACTACCACTACAACTGCTACTAGTACTACTGCTACTACTCCTGCTGCTACTATTATTTCGGCTGCTACTACTACTATTACTACAACTGCTGTGATTGCTACTACTGCTACTACAAACACAACTAGTATAACATTGACTACTACTACTACTTCCGCTACTGCTACTACAAGTACTAGTACTACTACTGCTATTACCACTGCTACCACAGCTACTACTAGAAGTGCCGCTACTGCTATTTTTGCTACAACTGCAACTACTGTTACTATAACTACTTCTAATACTATAACTACTTCAACCACTATTATGACAACTATAATAACTACAACAACTACTACTTCTACAGCTACTACAATAATAATAACAACTACCACTACTACTATTGCTCAACTTACTGCCACTACTACTGCAACAGCTACTATAACTACCATTACTGCTACTACTACTACTTCTACAACTCTTACTACAACTATTTCTACTACAACTACATCTACTACTGTTGCTGCTCTAGTGCTACTAGTACTACTACTACCAATACAACAACTACTGCGGTTTCTACTCTTGCTCCACTCCTACTGGTATTATTGCTACTTCTACTATTACTATTACTACTACTCCTACTATGGCTGCTACTACAACAACAACTACTACTACTAATATTACTACTATTACTATTACTCCAACTGTTGTTGTTATTACTATCACTCCAATTACAACAACTACTACTGCTACTATACTTACTACTATTGCTCGACTGCTACTGCTACTATTGCTACTACTGCAAGTACTACGGATGCTACTGCTGCTACCGCTACTCCTACTATAGCTCCCACTAGTACACCTGCTATAACAGTTACTGCTACGACTACTATGGCAACTACAATTTATGCTACAACTGTCACTACGGCAACTACTACAATTGCTATTACCACTACTCCTATTGCAGCTACTGCAACTACTACTACTAGTACTGGTACTCCTACTTTTACTACTATTAATTCTCCTATTACTACTCCTACTACTAATGCTACTTTTGCTACTACTACCACTCTTACTACTATTACTACTAATACTACTACTACTACTATTGCTATCGCAATAGCTACTGTTGTTACGACTACTACAACCACTACTACTACTGCAATGGCTACTATTGCTACTACAACTACAACTAGTACTATTACAACAACAACAACTACCACCACTAGTACTACTATTTTTCTATGATTACTCCATGTACAACAACTACTACTATTAATTATCTTACTACTACAATTACTGCAGCTGCTATTACTATAACTTCTCCGACAGTTACTACCTTGACTACTACTACTGCTCTACTTCTACTATAACTACTTGTAAGACTACCACTGCCCTATTGCTACTACTACTACTATAACAACAATAATAACAATAACTACTACTACTACTACTCCTATTACTACTCTACTACTAGCACTCCTACTCCCACTCCGACTATTACTACTACCACTACTATTACTACTATATTTACTACTATTGCTACTGCTTCTAATGCTACTACTACTATTATGACTACTATTACTACCACTCCTACTATAGCTCCCACTACTACAACTACCACTATAATAAGTACGACTACCACTACTCTATCTACTACTATTATTGCTACAATTTCTACTACAGCTACTGCAACAACTGCTACTATTGCTACTGCCACTACTACTTCTGATACTACCACTACAAATATTACTACTACTGCAATTACTACTACTCCTTCCTCTACTACTAGTAATTCTCCTACGAATACTACTTCTGCTACTACTAATCTTGCTATTGCTACAACTATTACTCTTACTACTACGACTACTACTACTACTGCTGCTGCAACTGCTGCTACTCCTCCTACTACTACGAATACTTATACTAATACTACCAATACTACAACAACAACTACAACTGCTACAACTACTGCTACAACTGCTACTGCTTCAACTACTACTACTACTCCTGCTACTTCTACTACTAGTAGTATAGCTACTACTATTATAACTACTACAACTACTAGTACTACTACTGCTTCTACAACTACTATTCCTACTGCCACTTCTACTACTGCTACTACTGCTACTATTGCCGCAACTACGTCCCCTACAATAATTATTGCCACTAAAGCTACTTCTACTACTAGTACAACTACTACTGCTGCTGCTATTACTAATACTAATACTACTACTACAACGATTATTGCTACTATAACTACTTTTCTGACTATTATTACTACTACTACAACTACTGCCACTACTACTAGTGCTACTCCGACTAATACTACTCCTACTACTAGTATTTCTACTAAAACTATTACTACTAACACTACAAGTATTACTAATACTTCTACTACTATTATTGCTACTACTAGTACTACAACTATTGCTACTACAGCTACAACTGCTACTACTATTACTACTGCAATTACTACTACTACTGCTATTACTACTATCGCTTATATGATGACTGCTGCTGCTACTGCTACTACTTTTACTACTACCATTACTACTAGCACTACAGCTACTTCTACTACTATTACGGCTATGATAAAAAAAAGAACAACAACAACAACTACTAAAATAACTACTACTATAACTACTGCAACTTCTACTACTCATCCTACTATTAGTAATACTGCAACTACTACAACTACAACTACTACTAATACCACTACTACTATAACTTCTACTACTATTACTATTACTACTACAAATACAAATACCACTGCTACTACTTCTGCTATTACTACTTCTATTGTTGCCACTGTACTATTACTATTGCTACCACTACCACTCCAAGTACTATTACTACTACAACTACTGCGACTACTACAACCACTAAAACTACTACTACTACTACTACTACTACTACTACTACTACTACCTCTAGTGCTTCTACCACTTCTTCTACTTCAGCTACGATTACTACTACTACTGCTGCTACAATTGCTACAGTGACTACTATTGTGGCTACGAGGGCAGCTGCTGCTTCTACTACAACTACAACTACTATTGCTACTACTACAATCGCTGCTGCTGCTACTACTACTACTATTATTCCTACAACTGCCACGGCTACTCCTATAACTTTTGCTTCTGCTACAACTACTATTGCTACTATTACAGTTACTACTACTATTACTACAACTATTACTACTACCACTAGTACTGCCACAACTATTGCTACTACTACTATTGCTACTACCACTGCAACTATTACTACTAACTACTACTATTACTATTGCTACTACAGCTACTGCTAATACTATTACTACTTGAATTGGTAATACTTCTAATACTACCACTACAACAACTGCTGCTGCTACTACTACTACTGATACAACTATAGCTACTACTGCAACTACTACTGCTACTACTACCGCTATTCCTGCTACTATTACGATTACTGCTGCTGCTGCTGCTGTTGCTGCTACGACTGCTACTACTGCAGCGACTACTACCACTACAACAGCTATAACTACTGATACTACCATGGATATTTCTACCACTACTGCTACTACTATAACTACTCCTATTACTACTACTACTACTACTACTATTGTTACTATTGTTGCTACTACTACTGCTACTACTACTACTTCCACTTCTCATACTACAACTAATACTGCTACTACTAATACGATAATTACTGCTACTACTACTACTACTACTAAATCTACTACTACTACTAAATCTACTACTACTTCTATTATTACTGCTACAGCCACTATTGCAACAACTACTACTGCTGCTACTAGTGCCACTACATCTACTACTACTACTAGTGCTACTACTGCTATTACCGCTACTGCTGCAACTACAGCAATGGCTACGACTATTACTGCTACTACAACTACTACTACATATACTAATACTTCTGCTACTACTACTACCACAACTATTACTATTGCTAGTATTGCCGCTACTTCTGCTACTACTACCACTACTACTACTACTACTACTACTACTACTACTGCAACAACTACTTCTACAAGTTCTGCTACTACTATGACTACTACAACAAGTACTACTATGATTACTACTAATATTACTATAGCTACAACAATAATTGCTACCACTACTCCTATTGCTACAGACAATACTATTGTTCCTACAATAATAACTCCTACTACTACTGCTGCTACTATTGCTACTACTACAACAACTACTACTACTACAACAACTGCTAATACTACTGCTACTACTACTATAACTGCTGTAGTTGCAACTTTTGATACTACTTCTGCTATTACTACTATAACTACTACTACTGCTTCTACCACTACTATTACTATGCCCACTACTACTACAACTACTTCTAGTACTAATACTGCAACTACTACTACTACTACTACTACTACGGCTACTGGGGCTACTGCGACTACTACTACCACTACTACAACTACTACTACTACCACTACTAATACCACCATTGCTACTCTACAACTGCTGTTGCTGATTCTACTACTACTATAATTACTACAATTGCTACTACTATTACAACTACTACTATTACTCCTGCTTCTACGACTACTACTACTACTACAACTACTGCTACTGCTACTCCTACTATTACAACTGCTACTACTACTACTACTACTACTGTTGTTGCTGTTGCCAATACTACCACTACCACGACTATTACTACTCTACTACTGTTGTTATTGTTGCTGCTACAACTACTACTACTATAATTACTTCTTCTACTTCTGCTACTACTGTTGTTGCTGCTACAACTGCCACCACCACCACCACTACTACTACTAATGTTGCTACTGCTATTGCCGCTGTTGCTAATATTACTACTACTACTACTACTACTATTACTAATACCGCTGTTGCTACTCTACGCCTACTATTGCTAATACTACTACTTCTACTACTACAACGATTGCTACTACAACTACTAGTACTCCTACTACTTCTTTTACAATAATAACTACTGCTACTACTGCTACTGCTATTGCTACTACCCCTGCTTCTACTACTACTCCTCCTACTTCTACTAGTACTACTGCTGTTGCTGCTGCTACTACTACTACTTCTTATTCTGTTGTTGTTGTTGCTACTACTACTACTACAACTGTTGTTGTTGCAACTACTACTCCTACTATAACTACGGCTGCTGCTACTACAACTGCGACCACTACTGCTGCTGCTTCTTTTACGACCACTACTTCTACTACTGGTACTACATCTGCTACTACAGCTATTTCTACAATAGCTACTACTACTTCTAGTACAAGTACTGCTACTTCTTCTAATGCTACTACTACTATTGCTGCTGCTGCTAATACCGCTACTACTACTAATGTTAGTACAACTACTACTACTACCACAACTACTAGAACTACTACCACGACCACTCCTACAACTACAGCTATTATTTCGACTACTACTACTACTACTATTACAACTATTACTACTATAACAATTACTACTTCTTTTACTACTGCTACTACTACTACTACTACTAATACCACTACTACTACTTCTACTGCTGCTGCTGTTGCTGCTGCTACTATTACTACTAATATTTATGTTACTAGTGCAACTGCAATTGTTACTACTACTGCTAGTACTACGGCTACTTCTGCCACAGATGCTGCTACTACAACCACTACTAATTCTACTTCCACTCCTACTAGTCCTACTACTACTACAACAACTGCTACTGCTGCTACTTCTACGACCACACCTACACCAACTCCTGCTGCTACAACTACTCCTACTACTACTATTACTACCAATACTGCAACTACTACTACTTCTACTACTACTCCTACACCTACTCCGACTACTATTATAACAACAAGAACAACTACTACCACTACTCTTTCTCCTGCTAATACTACTACGACTCCATCTCTGCTACTGCTACTACTACTCCTACTCCTAGTACTTATCCAACTACGCAGCTGCCGGGATTACTACGGGACTAATAGTACTACCTTCTACGAACGACCATAAACTACTCCTACTGCAATCCTTATATACTTCTTACTACAACTAATACTACTATTACTACTAGACTGCCACTACTCTTAACCACAAAATCCTGCTTTCACTATCCGACTACCCCCCACCACCCACCACTACTGCGGCTGCTACTACGCTACGACTTCTGCGGCGCTACTATACTACTTACGACGGACGACTAATATCTCCCACCACTAACTACTATTACTAAGACTACTAGTACACTAGTACTTAAAAAACTACTACTAAACTAGTCCAAACTACTAGTACTGCTCCAACTTCCTACTCCTATCCTACTTCTACTATATAAACTACTCCACACGTTTACGACTACTGCGGCAACTTACTACGACAACGACTATGCGTACTATCACTCAGTTGTTCCACTATGACTACTATCTTCTATTCTTACTACCATTACTACTTTATACTGCTCTGACTTGTTCGACTATCTAATACTAACTACACTAGTAGTAGTACTAATGCCTTCCGCTACTACTACTACTACTATTACTGTTACAACTACTATTATACTACTACTACTCTTACCACTACTCCTACTTCTACTACTTCGACTCATACTACTAATAATACTTACTAATAACAACACTTACTACTACTATTATAGCTACTATACAATTACAACTAACCAAATGTTGTGCTACTACTACTGCTACCACAAAAATACCCCTACTACTACTACTACTATAACTACTACTATTACAGCTACTACTGCTGCAACGATTGCTACTACTACTGCTACTACTACTATAACTACTACTATTACAGCTACTACTACTGCAACGATTGCTACTACTACTGCTACTACTACTATAACTACTACTACTACTACAACTACTACAACCACTACTACTGCCACTACAACTACTACTTCTACTACTACAGTAACAACAATAACAACTACCACTACTACTAGAACAATTACTACTACTACAACTATCACTTCCTTTACTACTACTACCACAACTGCTACTGCAGCAACTACTCCTATTGCGACTACCACTATTACTACTACTGCTCCACTGCAACTAGTGCTACTTCTATTACTACTACAACAAATACTACTTCTAGTGCAGCTCTACTACTACTACTATTACTGCTACCACTGCTACAACTGATACTACTGCGATAACAACTATGACTAATACATCTACTACTACTACAACTACTCCTACTACTGCTACTACAACAAACACTCCTACTAATATTGCTTCTAATGCTATTACTACTGCTGCTCATGCTACTAGTACTATGGATACTACTATTATTGCTCCAGCTACTACTACTATGGATCCTATTGCTACTAGTACTACTACAACAGCTACTCCTACTATTACTATAGCTACTATTATTACTGCTATCGCTGCTACTACGGCTGCTGCTATAACTGTCGCCGCTACAATTGTTGTTGCAACTACTACTATTGCTACTGCTGCAACTAATGCTAGCAATATTACTACTACTACTATTCCTACTACTCCTACTTCTACTACTACTAATTCTCCTACTAGAACTACCTTTGCTACTATGAATGCTGATACTGCTACTACTCCTATTACTACTACTACTACTACAACTATAACTACTTTTCCTACTGCTAACGCTACTACTTCTACTACTACTACCCTTACTACTACTACAACTACTACAATTCTAACTACTGCTACATCTATTACTATCACTGCTACTACTACAGCTACTATTGTTACGAATGCTACTACTAGTACTGCAACAACGGCTACTACTGCTACAAATACTACAACTGCTGCTACTACTACTACTGTTATTGCTATTACAACAAGTACTCTCCAACTATTGCTCCAGGTACTACAACAACAACTACTACTATAATAGCTACTATTGCTGCAACTACAGCTACTACCACTACTACTGCAACTACTACTATAACTACTACTCCTACTACTACTGCTGCTGCTACTACTACTACGACAACGACTACTACTACCATTACTAAACTACTACTAATGCTACTACTGCTACTACTACTTCTGCTACTGTTGCTACTACTGCTATTTCTCCTACTACTACTACTACTACTAGTACTACTATTACTACTACGCCTACCATTAATACTACTGCTGCTACTTGAGCTACTACTACTACCACCACTACTACCACTACTACTCCTACTACAATTACTACTTCTGCAGCAACTACTCCTGCTACTACAACTACCACTACATTTACTACTACAATAATAACTACTACTACTGCTGCTGCTTATACTGTCACTACTAGGACTATTGCAGTTATCACTGCTACTGCTACTACTGCTACTACTACTACCTCTACTACTATTCCCACAACAACTAGTAGTACTATTACTACTACCTCTACTACTGCTTCTACTACTTCGCCTACTACTACTACTACTATCTCTACTACTACAACTGCTACTACTATTGCAAAACTACAAATTGTGCAATTACTTTTATTGCAACCACTACTACAACTACTGCAACCTCTACTACTATTACTGCTACTACTGCAACTATTGCCACTAATACTGCTACTACTACTACTATTGCTGTTGATACTACTATTGCAGCTACAACTACTACTACTACTACCCCCACCACTATTACTACTAATACTACTACAGCTACTATGACTATTGCTACTCTAACTGCTCTATTCTCCAACTACAACTACTATAACTACCACTATTATGACCACTACTAGTCCTACAACTACTAATACTACTACAACAACAATAACTACTACTACTCTACTTCTCCCCCTACAACTACTACTTCTACAACTACAACGACAATAAATAATAATACTACTACAATTACTACTACTACTATTGCTACTATCATTACACCAGCTACAACTGCAACCACTGTGACTATGGCCACTAGTACTGCTGCTACTGCTGCTACTGCTACTGCTACTGCTACTACTACTACTGCGACTGCTACTACTATTACTGCTATTGCTGTGACTGCTACTGCTACTACGGACACAACTAGTACAACAAGGATTACTACTACTGCAGCTGCTACTGCTACCACTACTACTAGTACTGCTACTATTGCTATTACCCTTGCTACTACACCTACTACTACAACTACTGCTACTACTGCTGCTACTACCACTACTATTGCTACTACTACTATAACTACTACAACAACAACAACTACTACAACCACGACTACTACTACTACAACAACAACTACAACAACTACTTCCGCTACTACTACAACAACAACAACTACTACCATCACACTACTACTATTACTACTACTACTACTACACAACTAGCAAAACAACAAGAATAACAACAACAACTACTACTACAACTGCAACTGTTGCTACAGCTACTACTACATCTTCTACAACTACCACTACTTCAACTGCTCGAATTGCGACTACAACTTCTGCTACTACTACTCTATAGCTACTAGCACTACTTCTACTACTACTACAACTAATACTGCTTCTACTATTACAGCTACTACTGCTACCACTTTAACAACTTCTACGACTGCTAGTACAACTCCTACTACAACAACTACTACTACCATTCCTACTACTACTACTACTAATGCCACTACTACAACTGCTACTACTATTACAACAACAAGTACTACTACTACTACTACTATTGCTTCAGCTACAATGACAACTACTACTACCATGACTACTACTATTGCTGCTACTCTCACTACTACTGCTACTCCAACTACTATAACTGTTGTTGCTACTATTACTACTACAGTGACTATTGCTACCACTACTACATCTACTAATACCGCTACTACAACTTCTACTACTACTACTACTACTGCTACAACTACCATTTCTCCTACTACTACAACTACCAAACTACTACTGGTACTACTACTACTGCGACTTTGGCTACTAGAACTACTACTACTACTACTCCTGCTACAGCTACTACCACCACCAAGACTACTAATACTACTATAGCTACTACGACTATTGCTACCGCTACTACCCCATTTCTCCGACTATTACTACTATTGCTCCTATAATGACTACTATTAGTTCTACTACTACAACAACAATAACTACTACTACTACTCTAGTTCTCCTCCTACAAGTACTACTTCTACAACTATGACAACAACGCTACTACAACAACTAATACTACTACATTAGTTAGTACTACTACTGCTGCTACTACCATTACACTAGCAACAACTGCGACTACTATGACTACAGCCACTACTAATGTTACTAGTACAATTACTTCTACAGCTGTTGCTACTAATACTGCAGCTGCAGTAGTTGCTGCAACAACTATTTCTAGTACTGCTATTACTGCTACTACTGCTACTACCAACACAACTAGTACAACAATGACTACTACTACTCCTACCACTAGCACAACTAGTACAACAACGACTACTACTACTGCTGCTATAGCTACTACCACTACTAGTGCTGCAACTATCGATATTAGAATTGCTACTAAACCTACTACTGCAACTACTGCTTCTGCTTCTACTACTGTTGCAAATACCACTACTACTGCTACTACTGCAATAAATACTACTACTAATACAACTACTACAGCCACGACTACTACTACTACAACAACTATAACAACTACTTCCAGTACCACAGCAACAATAACAACTACTACCACTACGCTACTACTATAACTACTACTACTACTACACAACTAGTACAACAACTACTACTACGGCTACTGCAACTGTTGCTACAACTACTCCTACAACTACTACTAAATCTTCTACTACTACTACTACCACAACTACTCATACTTCGACTATCGCTACTGCAATTACTACTCTACTACTACTAGTACTACGTCTACAATTACTATAACTAATACAGCTTCTACTGTTTATCTACTGCTTATGTTATTACTGCTACAGCTGCTATTACTACAATAACTTCTATGACTACTAGTTCAACTCCTACTACAGCTAAAACTACTACCACTCCTACTACAACAACTACTACTGCTACTACTAGTGTACCTACTACTATTGCAACTGCTACAGCAGCTACTACTGCTACTACTGCTACTAGTACAAGTCCAACTGCTACTACTGCTACTACTATTACTATTGCTACCGCTGCAACAGCTATTACTACTGCTACTACTACTACAATGATTGCTATTGCTACCACTACTACTACTACTACTACTACTATTATTACTTCAACTAATGCTACTACTACAATACCGACTACTATTGCTAGTACTACTACTACTGCTACTACTACTACTACTACTACTACAACTACTGATACTACTGCTATCGCTATAAATATTATTGCTACTAGTACTATTACTATTATTACTACTACTACTCCAACTACTATTGCGACTGCTCATACTACTATAGCTACTATAGTTACTACTACCATTTCTCCTCCATCTACTACTATGACTGCTGCTACTACTTCTACTGTTGCTGCTACTACTTTTACTACTACTACTACTGCTACTACTACTACTACTACTCCTACTATAGTTACTGGTTCAGCTAGAACAACTACTACTACTAGTACTTTTACTACTACAACAACAACTACTACTACTACAGTTGGCTATACTGTCACTACTACTACCACTGTTGCTACTGCGACTACTACTACTACTACTACCATTACCACCACTACTACTACTGCTACAACTGCTAGTACTACTACTTATACTACTTTGCCTACTACTACTATACAACTGCTACTACTACAGCTATTGCTACTACTACAACTAGTACTACCACTATTTTTTGCTGGTACTGTTACTATTGACAATAATAATATTACTACTATTACTGCTACTACTGGTACTATTGCCACTACTACTACAGCAACAACAACAACAAGTACTACTACTACTACAACTACTACTGCTACTACAATAGCTACAACGAATATTACTACTACTTCTACTACTGCTACTACTACTACTACTAGCACTGCTACTGCTGCTACTTGCACTACTGCTAGCACCACCACTATTACTAATACTACTGCTAATAATATGACAATTGCTACGACCACTACTCTATTTCTCCTACTACTACTACTACTTCTATTATTACGGCTACTACTACTTCTACTACTGCTACTACTGCTACTACTCTACCTCTCCTATTACTACTATTTCTGCAACTACGACTAGTACTACTACTACAACAAGTAATACTACTACTACTGTTACTACTGCTACTACTTCTACTATCGCTACTATTGCTACTACTCCAACTACTGTGACTACAACCACCACTATTGCTACTACTACTGCTGCTACAACTATTACTGCTGCTACTACTACTACTACTATTGTTACTATTGCTGCTACTACTGCTACAACCAACACAACTAGTACAACGACGATGACAACTAATACAACAACTACTACTATTACTACTACTAATACACCTACTACTACAACTATTGCAATTATTGCTTCTGTTTCTACTATTACTACTGCTGCTGCTGCTGCTGCAACGATTGCAACTAATGCTGTAACTACTACTACTACAACTACTACAAGCACTACTATTGCTACTACAATGACTATAACAACTATTTCGACCACAACAACTACAACCACTACTACTACAACTACGATTACTTCTCTTACTACTTCTACTATTACAACTGCTACTATAGCTACTACTACTACCACCACTACATTTTCTACTTCTACTACTACAATTGCTCCTACTGCGACTACCACTACTACTACTGCAGCTCTTGTGCTACTAGTACTACTTCTGTTACCACTACAACTATAATTGCTTCTACTGCTGCTCTACTACTATTGCTATAACTGCTACTATGCTATAGCTACTACAACTACGATAATAACTTCTACTACTACAACTACTACAAGTACTACTACTCCTACTTCTGCTACTACTACAACCATTCCTACTAACACTACTATTGATGCTACTGCAACAATACCTATTAATATTGTTACTGTTACTACTGCTACTACTACTACTATAACTACTACTGCTACAACAACAACTACTACTACTGCTACTACTACTACTACAACTACTACTACAACTACTATAATGGCTACTACTATTATTGGTAGTATCGCTACTACGGCTACTACTACAACTACCACCGCCACTACTACTAATGCTACTACAACTATTCCTACTAGTAACATTACTACTACTACTAATACTAATACTCCTACTTCTACTACTACTAATTGTCCTACTATAACTACTTTTGCTACTAGTAATGTTGCTAC
>RXID01021898.1:30000-51760 GCA_005019695.1 Trichopus zeylanicus subsp. travancoricus
AGTAGCAGTTGGAGTAGTTTTTGTAGTGGTAGTAGTAATAGTAGTAGTATTAATAGTAGTAATAGTTGTAGTTGTTTGAGTAGTAGTAGTGCTATTAGTATAAGTTGTAGAAGTAGTGTAGTCGTAGAGGTAGTAGCAGTTGCAGTACTAGCAATAGTAGTATTAGAAGTAGTAGCAATAGTAGTAGTAGTTGTTGTACTTATAGTAGCCGGAGTAGTAAAAGTGATTGTAGTAGTTGTGGTAGTAGCAGTAGTAGGAGTAGTTGTAGTAGTAGTAATACTAGTAGCAGAAGTAGAAGCAGTAGTTGTAGTAGTAGTAGTAGAAGAAATAAGAGGAGGAGGTGGTGGTGGAGTAGTAGTAGTAGTGTTAGTAGTCGTAGTAGTAGTAGTAGTAGTAGCAGTAGCAGCAGCAGCTATAGTAGAAGTAGTAGTTGTTGTTGTTGTTGTTGTCGTCATAGTAGTAGTATGAGTAGTTGTAGTTGCAGTAAATGTAGAAGTAGTAGTAGTGTAAGCAGTAGTTGTTGTAGACGGAGTAGT
The DNA here is from genome assembly GCA_005019695.1 of Trichopus zeylanicus subsp. travancoricus. Lineage (NCBI taxonomy): Eukaryota > Viridiplantae > Streptophyta > Magnoliopsida > Dioscoreales > Dioscoreaceae > Trichopus > Trichopus zeylanicus. Next base: position 30,537 of record RXID01021898.1, read on the forward strand.
AGTAGTAGTCATAGTATTAGTAGCAGTAAAAGTGCAGGCAATAGAAGTAGTAGAAGTACTATTAGTAGTAGTAATAGTAGTAGTCATAATAGTTGTTGTAGTAGTAGTAGTAGCAGTAAATGTACAAGCAGTAGAAGTAGTAGTAGTACTATTAAAAGTAGTAATAGTAGTAGTTGCAGTACTAGTAGTTGTTGTAGTAGGAGTAGTAGTTGTTGTTGTTATAGTTGAAGCAGTTGCATCCATGGGGTACTAGTAGGCAGCAATAGTAGTAGTAGAGGCAGTAGTTGTTGTTGTTGTTGTAGTAGTACTAGTAGTAGTAGAAGTATTAGTAGTAGTTGTTGTTATCGTAGTAGTTGTAGCAGTAGTAGTAGTAGCAGTAGTAGTAGCAATATTAGTTGTCATAGTAGTAGTAGTAGTAGAAGTGCAAGTAGTAGTAGTAGTAGTAATAATAATAATAATAACAATAGTAGCAGTAGGAGCGGTAGTTGTAATAGTAGCAAGAGTTCTAGTAGTAGCTATAGTAATAGTAGAAATAAAAGTAGTAGTAGTAGTAGTAGTAACAATAGAAGCAATTGTTGCAGCAGTAGTGGTGGTAGCTGTAATAGTAGCAGTAGTCATAGTAGTAGGAGAAATACTAGTAGTAGCAGGAGCAACAATAGTAGTAGTAGTAGTAATAGTAGAAGTAGTAGTAGCGAAAGTAGTAGCAATAGTAGTAGTAGGAGGAGAAGTAGTAGTAGTACTACTACTACTAGTAGTTGTAGTAGCAGCAGAAGTCATAGTAGCAGTAGTGGTATTTGGAATAGTAGCAGGAGTAGGAGTTTGGGTTGAAGTAGTAGTTGCAGATGTAGTATTAGTACTAGTATTATTAGTCGCAGTCATAGTAGTAGTAATGGTAGTTGAAGTAGTAGGAGGAGTAGTAGTAGTAGTAGCGTAGTAGTTGTAGTCATAGTAATAGAAGTAGTCATGGTAGTTGTAGTCATAATAGCAGTAGTAATAGAAATAGTAGCAGGAGTAGGAGTGGTATTTGGAATAGTAGCAGGAGTAGGAGTTTGAGTTGAAGTAGTAGTTGCAGATGTAGTATTAGTACTAGTATTATTAGTCGCAGTCATAGTAGTAGTAATGGTAGTTAAAGTAGTAGGAGGAGTAGTAGTAGTAGTAGCGTAGTAGTTGTAGTCATAGTAATAGAAGTAGTCATGGTAGTTGTAGTCATAATAGCAGTAGTAATAATAGTAGTAGTAGTTGTTGTTGTTGTTGTAGTAGTAGCAGTTGTCGTAGTAGTAGCAACAGTAGTAGTAGTATTATTATTATGAGAAGTAGTAGTGGTAGCAGAAGCAGTAACAGTTTCAACTATGTAGTAGTAGTGGTAGTAGTAGTAGCAGTAATGTCTGTAGCAGCAGACGAAGTAGTAGTAGTAGCAATAATAGTGGTAGAAACAAAAGTAGTAGCAGTAGAAGTAGTGGCAGCAATTGAAGTAGAAGTAGTAGTAGTTATTATTGTGGTAGAAGTTTCAGTTGTAGCACAAGTTGCATTTGTTGCTGTAGTAGTAGTATTAGTAACAGTCGCAGTAATAGTAGTAGCAACAGTAGCAGTAGAAGTAATAGCTGAAGTAGTACTTGTGGTAGTTGTAGCCATCATTGCACATGTAGTAGTAGTAAAAGTAGTTGCAGAAGTCATAGTGCTAGGAGAAGTAGTAGAAGTATTAGTAAGAGCTTCAATAGTCCTCATTGTAGTCGTAGTACTTGTAATAGGAGCAACAGAAGTAGTAGTAGTTTTTGGAGTAGTAGCAGCAGCAGTGGCAATAGTTATAGTAGTGGGAGTAATAATCGCAACAACAGCAGCAACAGCAGCAGAATTAGTTGTTGTAGTTGGAGTATCAGTATTAGTAGTTGAGGTAGTAGTAGTAGTAGCAGCAGGAGCAGCAGCAGTAGCAACAGCAGCAGCAGCAGCAGTTGTTGGTGTTGTGGTAGTAGTAGTAGTAGTGTAGTAGTTCTAGTAGCAACTATAGTTGCAGTAGCAGAAATAGTAGTAGTAGTATTAGTAGGAGTGGTAGTAGTGTAGTTATAACAGTAGTAGTAGTAGAAGTTGTAGTAGGAATAGTAATATCAGTCGTAACAATAGCTGCAGTAGTTGTAGTAGTAGCAGTAGTGGTATTAGTAGCAGCAGTAGCAGTAGCAACAATAGTGTAGCAGTAGCAGCAATAGTTACAGTAGAAGTTGTTGTAGTAATAGTAGCAGTTGTAGCAGTAGTGGCAATAGTAGAAGTAGTAGTAGCTATAGAAGTTGTAGTAGGAGTAGTGGAAGTAGTAGTTGTAGTATAATTTGTTGTACTAGTAGCAACAGTAGTCGTACAAGCAGTAGTTATAGCAGCTTTTGCAGTAGTGGCAGTAGTAGTAGTCGTAGCTGCAATAGTAGTATAGATAGTAGTCGTATAGTAGTAATAGTGGTTGTAGAAGTTGTAGTAGTAGTAGATATAGTAGTAGTAGATATAGTAGTAGTAGCAGTAGTAGGAGTAATTATTGTAGCAGCAGCAGTAGTAGTAGTAGTAGAAGAAGTTGCAATAGTAGTTGTAGTAGTTGTAGTAGTAGTAGTCGTTGTTATTGTTGTAGTAGTGGTAGCAGTAGCAACAATTACAATAGAAGCAATAGTAGCAACAGTACTAATAGTAGTTGCAGTAGCAGTAGTAGTAGTAGTAGCAGTAGCTGCAGTAGTAACTATAGTAGTTATTGTACTAGTAGTGTAAGTAGAAGAAGTATTAGTAGTAATTGTCGTAGTAGCATGAGAAGTAAAAGTAGAAGTAAAAGTAGTAGCAGTGGCAGTAGTAGTAGTTGTTGTAGTAGCCGTAGTAGTAGGAGAAGTAGAGTTGTGGTAGTTACAGCAGCAGCAGCAATAGTAGTAGCAGTAGCAGTAACAGTAGCAACAGTAGTAGTGGTAGGAAAAGTAGTAGTAGTATTAGTAGTAGTAGTAGTAGTAGTAGTCATAGCATTGGTAGCAGCGCTACAAGTAGTAGTCGTAGTAGTAGTGGCAATAGTAGTAGCAGTAGTAGAAATTGAAGCAGTACTAGTTATAGTAGTAGCAAAAGCTTTAGTAGTAACAATTATTGTTATAGCAGTAGTAGTCAAAGTTGGCGAAGTAGTACAAGTGGTAATACAAGTAGTAGTAGTTGGAGAAAAAGAAGAAGAAGAAGTAGTAGTAGTAGTAGTAGTAGGAACATTAGTAGTAGTTGTGGTAATATTTGTAGTAGTTGTTGTTGTAGTAATTATAGTAGCAGCAGCAGTAGGAGGTGTAAAAATTGTTGTAGTTTGGTAGTAATAGAAGTAGTAGCAGAAGTAGTAGTTGCAGTAGTAGTAGTAGTAGTAGTAGTAGTAATAGTAGTAGTAGGAATAGTAGTTGTGGTAATAGTAGTACTAGAAGTAGTAGCATTTGTAGTAGTAGTTGTTGCTATAGAAATAGTGTTAGTAGTACCAGTAGGAGTAGCAGTAGTAGTAGGAGTAGTAGTACGATTAGCAGTAGGTGTAGTAGTTGTAGTAATAGTAGTAGTAGTTGTTGTTGCTGTTGTCGAAGTAGTATTAGTAGTAGTAGTAGTAGTAGTAGTAGCAGTAGTATTAGTAGTAGGAGAAGTAGGAGTAGTAGTAATAGTTATAGTAGTAGCAGAAGTAGGACTTGTGGTAGAAGTTGTACTAGTAGTAGTAGTAGTAGTAGTAGTAGTAGAAGTAGTAGTAGCCGTAGTAATAGTGTTAACAGCAGCAGCAACAGTATTAGTTATTGTAGTAGTAATTATAGTTGTAGGAGTAGTAGTTCTAGTCGTAGTTGTAGTTGTATTAGTAGTAAAAGTTGTAGTAATAGTAGTAGTAGTGGTCGTAGCATAATAGTACTAGTATTAGTGGTATCTATAGTGATAGTAGTAGTAGAAATAGCAGTAGCAGTAGTAGTAGGAGTAATAGTCGTAGTAGTAGGAGTAGTAGGAGTAGCAGTTGTAGTAGTAGCAGTAGCAGTAGTAATAGTAGTCGTAGTAGTACGAGAAGTAGTAGGAGTAATAGTAGGAGAAGTAGTAGGAGTAGCAGTTGTAGTAGTAGCAGTAGCAGTAGTAATAGTAGTCATAGTAGTCGCTGTAGTAGTAATAGTAGTAGTAGTAGCGGTAGTAGTTGTAGTAGTAGTTGTTGCAGTAGGAGTAGTAGGAGGACTTGTACTAATTGCAGTAGCAATAGCAGTACACGTTGTAGTACTTAGAGTAGTAGGAGCAGTAGTAGTGGGAGTAGTACTAGAAGAAGAAGTAGTAATAGTAGTAGTAGTAGCAGTAGCAGAAGTAGTAATAGTCATCATAGTAGTTGTAGTAATAGTCAGAGAAGTAGTGGGAGTAGTAGTTCTAGTTGTAGTAGTAGTCATAGTAGAAGTAATAGTAATACGAGTAGTAGTAGTAAACGTAGTACAGTAGCAGTAGTCGTAGCAGTATCATTATAGTAGTAGTACTAGTAGTAGTAGCACAAGTAGTTGTAGTAGTAATCATAGTAGCAGTTGTGGTGGTAGTATTAGCAGCAGGTGTAGTAGTAGTTGTTGTAGTAGTGGAAATAGTATAAGTAGTAGTAGTTCTAGTAGGTGCAGTAGTGGTAGTAGTAGTAGTAGGAGTCAGAGTAGGAGTAGGTTGTGAAAATGTAGCAGGAGTAGGAGTAGGAGTAGTTGCAGTAGTAGCAGTAGTGTGATAGTTGTTGTTGTTGTTGTAGCAGTGGTGGGAGTAGTTGGAGTAATAGCAGTTGGAGTAGTATTAGTAGTTGTTGTAGTAGTAGTCAGAGTATTGGTAGCAGTAATAGTAGTAATCATAGGAGTAGTTGTCGCACAAGTATAATTGGTTGAAGTATTAATGTAGTAGTAGTCGCATTAGTAGTCGTAGTGGACGAAGTAGTAGTAGTAGTTGTTGTTGTTGTTGTAGTAGTAGTAGTAGTAGTAGTAGTAGTAATAGTAGTAGTAGTAGTGGTTGTAGTGTTAGTAGAAATAGTAGTAGTAGTAATAGTGGTAGTAACAGTAGTAGAAGAAGTAGTATTAGGAATTGTAGCAAGAGTAGGAGTTGGAGTTGGAGTAGTAGTAGTAGAAGTTGTCGTAGTATTAGTCACAGTATTAATCGTAGTAGTAGTAGTTGTTGTTGTAGTAGTAGTAATGGCAGAAGTTGTAATTGTAGTAATAGTAGCAGTTGGAGTAGTAATAGTAGTAGTAGTAGTAGTAGTAGTACCTAATGTAGTAGTAGTAGGAGTATTAGTAATAGTAGTAGTTGTTGTTGTTATTATGGTAGTAGAAGTAGTAGTAGTCATAGTAGTAGTAATAGGACAAGTAGAAGGAGTAATAGTAGTAGTAGTCAGAGTTGGAGTCATAGTACTTGTAGAATTAGTAGTTGTAGTAGTTGTTGTTGTTGTCATAGTACTAGTACTAGTAGTAGTAGTAGTAGTAGTAGTAGTAATAGTAGTTGCGCAGCAGTGGTAGTAATAGTAACATTAGAAGTAGTCATACAAGTAGAAGTTGCCGTAGTAGTAGTAGTATTAGTTGTTGTTTTAGTAGTAGCAGTCATAGTTGCAGTAGTAGTTTTTGTAGTAGTTGTAGTACTAGTATTGATAGTAGTAGTAATGGTGGTAGTAGAAGTTGTAGTAGTGGCAATAGTGCTAGTAGAAGTAGCAGTTTTAAGAATATTAGCAGCAGTTCCGGTTGCAGTTCAGTAGTAGTAGTTGCTATAGTTGTAGTTGTAGTTGTAGTAGTAGCAGTAGTAGGAGTAGTTGTAGTAGTAGGAGTACTATTTGTAGTAGTAGTAATAGTGATAGAAGTAGCATGGCTAGTAGTTGTAGTAGTACTACTAGTTGTTGTACTAGTAGTAGTAGCAGTAGATGCTGTAGAAGAAGTATTAGATATAGTAGGAAAAGTAGCAATAGTTGTTGTAGTAGTATTTTTAGCAGTAGTTGTAGCTTTGGTTGCAGTAGTAGCAGTAGTAATAGTAGTTGTAGCAACAGTAGTAGTTGTAGTGGTAGAAGTTGTTGTGTTAGAAAAAAAAAGTAGCAGTAGTAGTAGTCGTAGTAGTTGTTGTAGTTATAGGAGGGGTTGGAGTAGGAGTGGTAGTAGCAGTAGTATGAGTAGGTGTAGTAGTAGTAGCAGCTGGAGTAGGAGCAGGAGTGGTTGTAGTAGTAGTAGGGGTAGTAGTAGTTGTTGGTGTTGTTATTATTGTCGTTGTCATTGTTGTTGTTGTTGTAGTAGTCGCAGAAGTAGTAGTAGTAGTAGTAGCAGCAGCAGTAGTAGTAGAAGTAGTAGTAGTAGTGTTCATAGTCGTAGTTGTAGTAGTTTCAATAGTTGTGGTCGTATTAGTAGTAGTAGGAGGTGGAGGAGGAGGAGAAGGAGGAGCAACAGTAGCAGTAGTAGTAGTAATAATGATAGTAGTCATGGAATAAGTAGTAGTAGTAGTTGTTGTAGCAGTAGTAGTAGTAACAGTTGTACCAAAAGTAGTAGTAGTAGTAGGAGTAGTAGTAGTTTTTGTTGTCAAGCAATCATAGCAGTACTAGTGGTTGCAATCATAGTTGTCATAGCAGCAGGAGTTGTAGTAATAATAGTTGTAATAGTATGCAAAGTAGAAGTAGTAGTAGCAGTACTAGCAATTGTTCTGGTCATAGTAGTAGCAACAAACGTATTTTTAGTTGCGATAGTAGTTGCAATAGTAGTAGTTGTAGTAGTAGTAGTAGAAGTAGCAGTAGTAGTAGTAGTAACAGTAGTACCAGAAGTAGTAGTATTAGTAGTAGTAGTAGTAGTTCTAGTCATAGCAGTAACAGCAGCAGCAGTAGTAGTAGAAGTAGCAGTAGTAGTAGTAGTAGCAGTAGTACCAGAAGTAGTAGTATTAGTAGTAGTAGTAGTAGTAGTTCTAGTCATAGCAGTAACAGCAGAAGTAGTAGTTGTAATAATCGTAGTAATAGTAGTAGAAGTGGAAGTAGTAGTAACGGTAGTAGCAGTAGTTGTGGTAGTCGTTGTAGTGGTACTAGTAGTATCAGTAGTATTAGTAGCAGAAATTGTGGTCGTTGAAGTGGAAATAGTAGTAGTTGTTGTATTAACTGTCATAGTAGCAGTTGTTGTATTAGCAATCGCAGGAGTAGTAGTAAGAGCAGTCGTAGCAGTGATAGCAATAGTAGTAGTAGTAATAATAGTAGTAATAATAGCAGAAATTCAAGTAGTAGTAGTTTTAGTAGCAGTTGTTGTGGTTGTCGATGCAGCCGAAGCAGCAGGAGCAGGAGCAGGAGCAGAAGTATTAGTAGTAGGAGAGGTCATAGTAGTCATAGTAGTAGAAGTAGTCATTGTAGTAGTAGTCGTTATAGTAGTACTAATAATAGTAGGAGTAGCTGCTGTGATAGTAGAGGTAGCAGTAGTTACAATAGTAGTCATAGCAGCAATAGTTGAAGTAGTATCAACTGTAGTAGTAGTAGCAGTAGCGGTGGTAATTGCTTTAGTTGTAGTAGTTGTAGTAGTAGTAATAGTAGCAATAGTAGGAGAAATGGAGATAGCAAAAGTAGCAGTAGTTGGAGTAGTAGTAGCAAAAGTAGTAGCAGTAGTAGTAGAGGTAGAAGTGCTAGTAGTCATAGTAATAGTTGTGGTAGTAGTAGTAGTACTAGTAGTACTAGTGATAGAAGTAATGGTAGCAGTAGTAGTGGCAACAACCGTAGAAGCAACCGAAGTAGTAGTAGTAATCGTAGTTGATGTAGTAGTAACAGTAGTAGTAGTAGTAGTATTTCTAGTAGTAACAGAAGCAATAGCAGTAGCAGCAGCAGTAGTAGTAATAGTAGTAATAGTAGAAGTAGGAGTAGTCATAGTAATAGTAGTAGTAGTTCTAGTTGTAGTAGGAAGAGTAGTACGAGTTATAACAGTTGTAGCTGTAGTTGTAGGGGCAGCAATAGCAGTATTAATAGTAGGAGTAGTAGTAGGAATAGTACCAATAGCAGCAGCCGCAATAGCAGTAGCAACAGTAGTAGTTGTCGTTGTAGTAGTAGTAGCAGTGGCAGCAGTAGTGGTAGTAGTAGAAGTAGTAGCAGTAGCAGTAGTAGCAGTAGTAGTAGTAGCAGCAGCAGCAGTAGTAGTTGTAGTAGTAGTGGTAGTAGTAGTAGTAGTAGTAGTAGTAGTAGTAGTAGTAGTAGTAGTAGTAGTAGTAGTAGTAGTAAAAGTAGAATTTGTAGTAGTAGTAGCCGCATTCATCGTAGTAGTAGTAGTTGTACAGGTGTAGGAGTAGTGGCAGTAGTAGTGGTAGTTGTAGTGGAAGCACTAGTAGCATTAGAGCAATAGCAGTAGTTGTAGTGTTAGTCGTAGTAGTATTAGTAGTAGCAAAAATAGTTGTCGTAGTAGTAGTTGTAAAAGAAGTAGTAGTAGTAGTAGTAGCAGCTGTAGATGTAGTAGTTGTAGTAGTAGTAGTTGTAGTTGGAACAGTAATAATAGTAATAGTAGTAGTAGGAGTAGTAGAAGGAGTAATTATAGTAGTAGTTGTTGTAGTTGTCGTAGTAGAAGATGTTGTAGTAGTAGTCATCCTAGTAGGAATTGTTGTAATAGTTTGTAGTGGTAGTAGTTGTTGTTGTAGTGGTTGTAGTAGATGTAGAATTAGTAGCAGTAGTAGCAGTTATAGTAGTAGTAGTAGTAGTGGCAGTAGTTGTTCTTGTTGTTGTTGTTGTTGTTATTGTTATTGTAGTAGTAGTTGTAGTAGTAGTAGTATTACTTGTACCAGTAGTAGTAGTGGCAGTTGGATTACTTGTACTAGTAGTAGTAGTGGTGGTGGTGGTAGTAGTAGTAGTAGTAGTCGTTGTTGTTGTTGTTGTTGTTGTTATTGTAGTAGTAGTATTACTTGTACTAGTAGTAGTAGTAGTAGTTGGATTACTAGTACTAGTAGTAGTAGTGGTAGTAATAGTAGAAGTAGTGGGAGTATTAGGAGGAGGAGTGGTAGTAGTAGTTATTGTCGTAGTAGTAGTAGTAGTAGTAGTTATTGTCATAATAGAAGTAGTAGTAGTAGTAGTAGTAGTAGTAGTAGTAGTAGTAGTAGGAGCAGTAGTTGTACTACTAGTTGTAATAGTGGCAGTGGTAGTCGGGTTAGTAGTAGTAGTTATTGTTTTTGTTGTTGTTGTGGTAGTTGTAGTTGTAGTCAAGGTGGTTATAGTAGTAGGAGTAGAAGTAATACTAGTAGTATTAGTAGTCAGAATAGTATTAGTAGTAGTAGTAGTAGTATTAGTCATAGTAAAAGTTAGAGTAGGAGTAGCGGTGCTAGTAGTAGTAGTAGCAGCAGCAGTTGTAGTAGTATTAGTAGAAGTAGGAGGAGTAGGTGGAGGAGGAGCAGTAGGAGTAGGAGTTTGGGTTGGAGTAGTAAACGGTGTAGTTGCAGTAGGAGTAGTGGTAGGAGTAGCAGCAGTAGTAGTGGTACTAGGAGTAGAAGTAGCCGTTGGATTTGGAGTAGTCGAAGAAGTAGTAGGGGTAAGAGTATCTATAGTAGTAGTAGTTGTTGTTGTTGTTGTTGATGCAGTTGTAAGAGTAGGACTAGGAGTAGGAGAAATAGTAGCAGAAGTAGGAGTCAGAGTAATAGTAGTAGTAGCAGTAGAACTAGTAGTTGTAGTCTTAGTAGCGGTAGCAGTAGTTGTACAAGCAGCAATAATAGTGGCAGCAGCAGCAGCAGCCACAACAATAGTAGTAATAGTAGAAGGAGTCAGTGTTGTAGTAACAGTACTAGGAGTCGAAATAGTCGTAGTAGTAGCAGGATCAATAGTAGGAGTAGAAGTAGTAGTAGTAGCGGCAGTAGTTATAGTTGTACTAGTAGTAGTAGTAGCAATAGAAATAGTGGCAGTAGTACTACCAGTAGCAATAGTAGTGGTAGTAATTATAGGAGTAATAACAGTAATAGCATTAGTTCTAGCAGAAGTAGTAGTTGTTGTTGTAATACTAGTATGAGTAGTAGCAGTAGTAGTCGAAGTAGTAGTAGTAGTAGTAGAAGTAGTAGTGGTAGAAGGAGGAGGAGTAGTAGAAGTAGTAGTAGTAGGAATAGGAGTATGAGTGGTACCGGGAGTAGTAGTTGTAGTAGTAGTCACAGTAGTAGTGGTTGTAGTAATAGTAGTAATAGGAGGAGTAGTAGTAGTAGTAGTAGTAGTAGCAATAGTTGTAGGAGTAGTAGTCATAGTGGCAGTAGCAGTAGTCGTGGTAGCTATAGTAGTTGTAGCTGTAGTAGTTGTTGTAGTAGTAGCAGTAGTTGTATTAACAATAGAAGCTGTAGTTGCTGGAGTATTAGTAGCAGTAGTAGAAGCAGTATTAGTAGTAGTAATTGTAGTAGTAGTAGTAGAAGTAGTAGTTGTTGTAATAGTAGGAGTAGTAGCAATAGTAATAATAGTAACTATAATAACAGTTGTTGTGGTACTAATAATAGAAGTAGTAGTCTTAGCAATAGAAGTAGCAGTAGTTCGAATAGTAGTAGTAGCAGTAGTAATAGTAGTAGCAATAGTAGCATTCAGAGTAGTAGTAGCAGAAGATGTAATAGTAGTTCTTATACAAGTGGACGTAAAAGTAGTAGTTGTAGCAGTAGTAGTAGCAAAATTAGCAATTGTAGTAGAAGTGGTAGTAGGAGAAGTACCGATAATAGCAATAGTAGTAGTAGTAGTAGTCATAGTAGTTGCAGTATTATAGTATTTATAGGCGGAGAAGTCGTAGAGGCAGTAGTAGTAGTGGTAGTAGTAGTTGTAGTAGTAGTTGTCGTTGTTGTTTTAGTAGAGGCAGCAGCAGTAGTAGTAGTCATAGCGGTAGCAGTAGCAGTAATAGCTGTAGTAGTAGTAGTAGCAAAAGCAGTAATCGTAGTAGTAGTAGTAGTAATAGCTATATCAGTCACTGTAGTTGTAGAAGTAGCAGCAGTAGTAGTACTTCTAGGAGTTGTAGTGGTAGAAGTAGTAGTTGCAGTATTAGTAGAAGTAGTAGCAGTAGTAATGCTAGTACTAGTGTTAACAATAGTAGCCATAGTCACATTCGTAGCAGTAGTAGAAGTAGTAGTAGTTTCGATTGTAGCAGAAGTAGTGATAGTAGTAGTCGTGGTAGTTGTAATAGCGGTAGTAGTAGTAGTAGCCATAGTAGTAGTTATTGTTGTTGATATTATTGTTGTAGTTGAAGTAATAGTAGTCATAGTAGTAGTAGTAGCAAAAGTTGTAGTAATAGCAGTAATAGCAGTAGTAGTAGTAGTAGCCATAGTCGCAGTAGTAGTAGTAGTAGTACTAGTATAAGTAGTAGTAGTGGGAGCAGTAATAGTAGTGGTAGTTCTAGTAGTAGAAGTAGTAGGAGATGTAGTAATTGTGGTACAACCAATAGTAGTAGTAGTGACAATAGTAGTGGTGGTAGTAGTAGTAGAAGTAGCAGTAGTAGTAATAGTAGTAGTGGTAGTAGTAGGAGTATCAGTGGTAGTACTGGTTGTAGTAGTAGTATTAGTAGTCGTAGTGGTGGTGGTAGATGTAGTAGTGCTTCTTGTAGTAGTAGTAGTAGTAGTAGTAGTAGTAGTAGTAGTAGTAGTTGTAGCAGGGGACGTAGCAACAGTAGTAATTGTAGAAGAAGAATTAGTGGCTGCAGTGGTAGTTGTAGTTGTAGTACCAGTAGTGGTAGTAGTTGCACTAGTAGTGGTAGTAGCAGTAGTAGCAGCATAGTTGTAGTAGCAGCAGTAGCAGTAGTAGCTGTAGTAGTGGTAGTGGAAGTAGTAGTAGTGCTTGTAGTAGAAGTAGTAGTCGTAAAAGTAATAGTAGTTGTTATTTGAGTCGTTGTAGTAGTAGTAATAGCAGTAGTAGAAGTGGTAAAAGTATAATAGTAATAGCAGTAGTAGTAGTTGTTGTAGAAGTGATAGCAGTAGCAGTAGCAGTAATAGTCGTTGTAGCATTTGTAGTTGTTGTTGTAGAAGCAGTAGTTGCAATACTAGCTATAGCAGTAGTAGTAGTAGAAGTAGCAGCAATTGCAATAGTAGCAGTAGCAGTTGTAGCCGCACAAGTTGTTGTTGTCGTAGTAGTAGCAATAGTAGCATTACTAGTCGTAGTAATAGTAGCAGGTGCAGCAGTAGTGGTAGTAGTTGCAGTAGGAGCAGCAGTAGTAACAGTTGCCATAGTAGTGGTAGCCGCAATAATAGTACTAGCAATACCAGTAGTACTAGTAGTATTAGTAGTAGTAGCAGTTGTAGCAGTAGTAGAAGTAGTAGTAGGAGCAGCAACAACAACAGTAGTCATTGTTGTAGTAATAGTAGTACTAGTAGTTGTTGTTGTAGTAGGTGTTAAGGTAGTAACAGTAGTGTAGTTCTAGCAAAAAGTACGAGTGGTAAAAGGAGTGGTAGTAGTGGTTGCAATAGTAGTAGTAATAGTAGTAGTAGTAGTAGTAGTAGTAGTAGTAGTAGTAGTAGTAGTAGTAGTAGAGTAGCAATAGTACTAGTAGTTGTAGTAGTAGGAGAAGTAGAAATAGTAGTAGTTGTTGTTGTTGTATTAGTAGTTGTAGTAGTACCGGTAGCAGTAACTGTAGCAGTAGAAGTCGAAGTAGTAATTATAGTAGTGGTAGTAGTAGTAGAACAAATAGTAGTGGTAGAACTAGTAGTAATCATAGTAGTAGTCATTGTAGTAGTAGGAGTACTAGTAGTTGTTGTTGTTCTGTAGTAACTGTTGTAGCAATAGTAGTAGTAACAGCAGCAGAAGCAGTAGTAATAGTTGTTGTAGTAGTAGTAGTCGTAGTTGTAGGAGTAGTAGTTCTAGCCATAATAGTAGTATTAGTAGTAGTAGTAATTATTGTTGTTGTTATTGCGGTAGTAATAGCAGTTGTAGTAGTTGTACTAGTTGTAGTAGTAATAGTTGTTGTAATAGTAGTAGCAGTAGTGGTAGTAGTAGTAGTAATAGCAGTAGTAGCAGTAGTAACAATAGTAATAGTACTAGTTTTAGGAGGAGGAGTAGCAGTAGTTGGAGGAGTAGTATTCGGACTAGCAGTAGAAGTAGTAGTAGTGGGAGTAGTAATAGTGGTGGGAGGAGGAGGAGGAGTAGTAGTAGTAGAAGTAGTACTAGTCGTCGTCGTAGTAGTAGTAATAGCAGTAGCTGTAGCATTAGTAGTAGTAGCAGAAGTGGTACTAGTCATAGTAGTAGTAGTAGTAGTAATAGCAGTAGTTGTAGCATTAGTAGTAGTGGCAGAGTAGCAACAGCAGTAGCCGTAGTAGAAGTGATAGTAGTAGTTGTTGTTATAGTACTAGTAGTGGGAGTAGCAATAGTCGTGGTAGTTGTAGCAGTAGTTGTAGTAGTATTAGAAATACTAGTAGTAGTAGCAGCAGATGTGGTAGTAGTAGTAGTTGTTATTGTTGTAGAAGTAGTAGTAGTAGTAGTAGTAGTTGTAGTAGTAGGAGTATTAGTTGTAGTTGAAGTTGTACTAGCAATAGTAACTGAAGTAGTTGTTGTAGTAGTAGTTAGCCTTGTGGAATTAGTAGTAGGATTGGTAGTAGGAGTAGGAGTTGGTTTAGTCATACTAGTATTAGTAGTAGTGGTAATAGCAGCAGTTGGAGTAGTACCAGTGGTAGTTGTAGTAGTAGTCAGTGGGCGAGGAGTAGGAGGAGTAGTAGTAGTACTAGTTGTTGTTGTTGTTGTTGTTGTTGTTGTTGTAGTAGTAGTAGTAGTAGTTGTAGTAGTAGTAGTACTAGCAGTAGTAGCAATTGTAGTAGATGTAGTTGTAGTGGTAGTATGAGTAGTTGTAGATGTAGTAGTAGTAGTAGCAGTAGTGGTAGTAGTGCTAGAAGTAGTTGTGTTAGTAAAAGAAATAGTAGTAGTAGTTGTTGTAGTAGTAGTTATAGATGTAGGAGGGGTCGGAGTAGCCATAATAGTAGTAGTAGTAGGAGTAGGTGTAGTATTAGTAGCAGCCGGAGTAAGACCAGGAGTAGTTGTAGTAGTAGTAGTGGTAGTAGTTGTTGTTGGTGTTGTTGTTGTAGTAATAGTAGTAGTAGCAGCATAAGTAATAGTAGAAGTAGTAGTAGTTGTAGTAGTGGTAATAGTAGTAGTTTCAGTACTTGTGGTCGTAGTCGTAGTAGTAGTGGTGGTAATATTAGTGTTTTCTTTGTTGTTGTTGTTGTTGTTGTTGTAGTAGTAGTAGTAGCAGTGGTAGTAGTAGCAGTAGTAGTAATAGTAGTTGTGTAGTAGTAGTAGTAGTAGTAGTAATAATAATAATAATAATGACAGTAGTAATAGAGAAAGTAGTAGTAGTTGTAGTTGTAACAGAAGTAGTTGTAGTAGTAGTAGTAGAAGCAGGGGTAGTTGTTGTTGTCAGGAAATCGTAGCAGTAGTAGTAGTCGCAGTAGTAGTTGTCATAGCAGAAGGAGTTGTCGTAGTAACAGTTGTAATAGTATCCAAAGTAGAGGTAGTAGTAGCAACAGCAGTAGTAGTGGTAGCAGTACTAGTAGTTGTTCTCGTCATAGTAGTAGCAGCAGAAGTATTTTTAGTTGCTGTAGGCAGTAGTAGTAGTTGTAGCAGTAGTAGTAGCAGTAATAGTAGTAGTAGTTGTAGTAGTTGTTGTTGCGGTTATAGTAGTAGTTGTCATTGTAGGAGTTTTTGTAGTAGTAGTAGTAGTAGTAGTAGTAGTTATTGTAGTGGTTGTAGTAGAAGTAGAATTAGTAACAGTAGTAGTTGTAGTAGTAGTAGTAGTTGTTGTTGTTGTTGTTGTAGTAGAAGTAGAATTTGTAGCGGTAGTGGCAGCAGTCCTTGTAGTAGTAGTTTTCATAGCAGGTGTAGCAGTAGTGGCAGAAGTAGTCATAGTATTAGTAGCAGTAGTAGTGTTAGCTGCAGTTGAAGTAGTAGTAGTAGATGTAGTGCTAGTAGCGTTAGCGCCGCAGCAGCAGTAGTAGTGTTAGAAGTAGTAGCAGTAGTAGTTGCAGTTGGCAAAGTAATAGTAGTGGTAGTTGTAGTAATAGCAGTAGTAGCTGTAGTAGGAGTAGTTGGAGTAATAGTAGTAGTAGAATTTGTTGTAGCAGTAGTAGTCGTAGTAGGCGTTGTTGTCGTAGTTGTAGTAGTAGTGGTAGTTGTTGCAGTAGTTGTAGTAGTAGTAGCAGCAACAACAGTAGTAGCATTAGTAGAACTAGCAGTAATAGCAGTTGTAGTAGTAGTCATAGTTGTAGCATTAGTAGTAGTAGTAGTTTTTGTCATAGTATTAGTAGTAGTAGTAGGAGCTCAATTAGTAGTGGTAGTTGTTGTTGTTGTTGTTGTTGAAGTTGTTGTTATGGTGGTTGTTGTTGTTGTTGTTGTAGTAGTAGAAGCAGTAGTAGTCATAGTAGTAGCAGTATGAGTAGGAGTAAGAGTAGTAGTAGTAATAGTTGGAGTTGGAGTCATAGTACATTTACAAGTAGTAGTAATAATAGTAGTAGTAGCAGCAATAGTTGTAGTAGTGGTAGTAATAGTAGTAGTTGTAGTAGTAGTAGTAGAAATGCAGCAATAGTTGTTGGAATAGTTATTGTAATTATAGTAGTACTTGAGGAAGAAATAGTACTAGAAGTAATTGTAGTAATAGTAGTACTTATGGTAGTAATAGTACAAGAAGTAGTTGAAGTAATAGTACTAGAATTACTACTACTACCATTACGGCTACTAATGCTGCTAGTCGGACAACTGCTACTACTACTACTACTACTATCACCACTGCTACTATTAGTACTTCTATTCTAACTGCTACTATTACTAGTCCCACTACTACTACTACTTATACTAATACTAGTCCTAGTCCAATTCCAATTCGTACTTCGACTGCTACAACAATAGCAACTACTGCTACTACTACTACAACCACTATATTACTATTCCTGCAACTACTACTACTCCTACTGTTATTATGACTACTACTACTGCTACCACTTCTCCTAGAGCTACTGCTACTAATGCTACACCTACTAGTACAACTATAACTACAACTAGTACCAATACTAGTCTGACTGCTATAACTACTACTGCTACTACTACTATTACTACTACGACGATGACAATTAGTACTATTGCTACCTCTACTGCTACTACTACGGCAACTACAACCATTACAACTATTAATCCCAATACTCCTACTCCTACTACTACTAGTACTATGATTTCTACTACTATGACTATTACTACTACTATTAATCCTAATACTCCTACTACTACTACAACTACTACAACTACTCCTAACACTCCTACTACTACCACTGCTACTACTACCAGAACCATTATCACTACCACTGCGACAATAACTAGTACAAATACTATTACTGCTATTACTACTACTAATAGTACTACGCCCACAACAACAACAACAACTACTGTTACTACTACTCCTACTGATACTACTATAACTACAACTACCGCTACTACTTCTACTATTACTCCTCCTCCTCCTCCTACTACTACTATAACAACAACAACAGCAACTACTACTAGTGCTTCCAAATGCTACTATTACTACTGCTGCTGCTTCTACTTTTACTACAACTGCAAGTACTACCACTCCTACTGCTACTACTACCATTACTATTGCTACTACTACTACTACTACTACTTCTTCGATTACTACTACTATTACTAATGATACAACAACTACTATTGCTAATAGTGCCACTACTGCTGCAACTACTGCTGCTGCTGGTACTGCTACTACAGCTACTACTGCTACTAGTACTACTATTGCAAGTACTACTACTGCTGCTGCTGCTACTACTACTACTACTTTTGTTACTACTACTACTACTACTTCTACTATTACTACTACTTCTACTATTACTACTACTACTGCTCATACTACTACTACTACTATTGCTACAACAATAACTACTACTACTATGACTACTACTGCTGCTACTACTACCACTGTTACTACTACTATTATTATTGATACTACTACTACAACAACTACTACTACGACTATTACTACTATAACTATAATTCATACTACAACTATTACCACTATTACTACTACTACTACTAGAACTTCTGCTATGTCTACTACTGCTACTACCACTGCTACTACTACTGCTACTAGAACACCTACTGGTACCAGTACAACAATTAATGCTACTAATCCTGCTACTTCTATTGCTACTCCTACTACTACTCTTACTACTACCACTACTACTACTCCTACTACTACAACAACAACACAGCTACTCGTACAACTACTCCTCCTACACCTATTCGTACTACAACAACAACAACAACAACAACAACAACTACTACTACTACCACCACCACTACTACTACTACAACAACTACTGCTACTACTTTTACCACTACTACTAGTACTACTACTACCACTACTACTACTGATGCTATTCCTACTACTACTTCTACTACAACAATTACTGTTGCTACTACTATTTCTACTATTATTACTATTACTACTAGTACTATTACTTCTACTACTACTCCTATGACTACTACCACTACTACTACAAGTCCTACAACTTCTACTACTGTAACTACTGCTACTACGACTCCCCTTACATCTACTACTTTCGCTACTACTACTGCTGCAACTATTGCTACTATAGCTACAACAACAACAACAACTACTACTACTAATACTACTACTACAACTGCACTTGCTGCTACTACTAACACCACTTGTACTACTACCGTTGCAACTGCTACTACTATTACTGCTGCTGCTACTACCTCTTCTACTACTACTACTGCAACTACTTCTACTTCTGCTACTTCTACTGCAACTGCTAC
The DNA here is from genome assembly GCA_005019695.1 of Trichopus zeylanicus subsp. travancoricus. Classification (NCBI taxonomy): domain Eukaryota; kingdom Viridiplantae; phylum Streptophyta; class Magnoliopsida; order Dioscoreales; family Dioscoreaceae; genus Trichopus; species Trichopus zeylanicus. The sequence continues at coordinate 48,235 of RXID01021898.1, forward strand.
TGCTACTACTACTATTACAACTACAATTGCCACTAGGACTGCTACTAATACTTCTACTACAACAACAATAACTACTACTACTACAACTACAACTCCTACTACTAATATTACCACTACCACTAGTACTACTACTACGACTGTTACTTCTATTCCTACTCCTACTACTAATATTACCACAACTACTAGTACTCCTACTTTCACTTCTACTACTTGCACTGCTACAGCTGTTGCTAGTTATATTGGTACTCCTACTACTTCTCCTACTACTACTACAACTACGCCTACTACAACTACTACTACTCCTACTACTACTGCTACTGCTACTGCTACTATGACTACTACTTTAACTAATACTAATACTGCTGTTGCACTTGCTACTACACCCACTACTACTACGACTACGACCACTATTACTACTACTACTACTACTACTTCTTCCACCATAGCTACTACAGCTGCTGCTACTGATACAACAACTACTCCAGCTACAACTACTATAATGACTACTACTACTACTACAACAACACCAACAATAACAACTACTACAACTACTGATACTGCCACTGCTACTAATACAATTGCAACTACAACTACTACTACCACTGCTACTGCCGCTACTACTACTACTACTGCTGCTGCTACTGCTACAACAACTACTACTACAACTACTATTGCTACTACTACTAGTACAACTACTACTACTACTGCTACTGCTGCTACACTACTACTACAACTACTAGTACTACTACTACTACTACAAAAACTACAACTATTGCAACTACTAATACTACTACTACTACAACTACTACTTCTACTGCAACTACTACTACTACTACTACTACTACTACTACTACTACTATTACTACTACTACGACTACTGCAACAACTACTAGTACTATTATTATTACTACGACTACTACAACAACGACTACTCCTACTACTACAACTACTACTATTGCTGCTACTATTGCTACTACTAATCCGACTACAACTCCTGCTACTACTACTATACTAACTACTACTACTGCTACTACTACAACAATAACTACTACAACTACTGCTACTAATAACAATTTTACTACTGCTGCTATTACTACAATAGCTACTACTACTAGCACTACTACTATTACAACTACTACTCCTACTGCAATAACTACTATTGCTACTACTACTACTGGAACTACTATTGCTGCTACTACTACAATAATTACTGTTGCTACTACTATTACAACTACTGCTTCTGCTACTACTGCTACCCTACTAGAAGAACCACAATAACAACAATAACTACTACTACTACTACTACTAGAAGTACTTCTACTACTACAGCAACAACAATAACTACTACTATTACTTCCAAAACTACTACTACTACTAATACTACGACTACTCCTACTTCTACCTTAACTACTATTGCTACTAATACTACAATTACTTCTACTACTTCTTCTACGAGTACTCCTACTACTACTATGATGATGACTGCTACTGCTACTTCCACAACTAGTACTGTTGCTGCTACAATTGCTGCTACTACTATTACTGCTGCTACTACTTCTACTACTACTACTACTACTGCTTCTGCTAGTACTACAACTACCACTACTACTACTAGTACTACTACAATTGCTACTACTACTACTACAACTACTAATACCACTACAACTACAACTACAACTCCTACTACTACTATTACTAGTACTACGAGTATTACTACTACTTCTGCTACTTCTATTGCTGCTCCTACTACTACTATTACCACTATGACTTGTACTCCTACTATTACTTCTACTACTACTACTACTTCAATAACACCGACTATTACTACTACTACTCCTCCTCTTCCTACAACTATTGCTACTGCTACTACTATTACTACTACCAATATTGTTACTACAACTATTGCTACTGCTACTACTATTACTACTACCAATATTGTTACTACAACAACTACTACTACTACTAATACGCCTTCTACTACTACTAATTCAACTAATCCTAATACTACTGCTCCTGCTACAGCCACATCCACTACTACAAGTGCTGCTACTACTACTACTACTACTACTATTACGACTATTACTACTACTACTTCTTTTGCTACAACAACAACTACTACGACTTCTAATACAACACGAACTGATGTTGCAACTGCTAAACTGACTACTACTAGTAGTAGTAGTACTACTACTACTCCTCCTCCTCCTACTGCTGCTGCTGTTGCTACAATACTACTACAATAACTACTACTAGCACTTCTATGACTCCAACAACTACTACAAATACAATTACTAATATTACTACTGCTAGAACTTCTACTACTATTACTGCTACGAGTACTACAACTACTACTACTAGTACCATGACTACTATTTCTACTACTACTACCACTATCGCGACAACAACTACTACTACGTCTATTGCTACTACTACTACTGCTGCTAGTGCTACTACTACTCCAAGTACCATTCGTACTCATATTCTTACTACTACTACTACTCCTACTACTACAACCACTACAACTTCTACTCCTACTTCTACTATGACTACTACAACATCTACTCCTACAACTACTAGTTCTACTGCAACTACTACTGTTGCTACTGCTACTTCTGCTACTACGATTATTATTACTGTTACTAGTATAATTATAGCCAATACTATTACTATAGCTTCTACTACTAGAAGTTAAATTATTACTACAACAACAACAACTACCACTACTTCTGCTACTGCTACTACTACTTCTCTTACCACTCCTGAACCTGCTAATACTACTACTTCTCTGACTCCTACTACTGCTACTACTACTCTAACACCTACTACTACTACTGCTATCACTACTACTATGACCACTTGTTCTACTGCTCCTAGTACTACTACTACTACTCTTAGTCCGACTATTGCTACTACAACTTTGGCTACTACTACAACTGCTACAACTATTCCTACAGCTGCGGTTTCTGCTGTTGTTGCTGCTACTACTACTAATGCTACTGCTACTACTATAACTAGTACTACTACTAGTATGCCTACTTGTACTAATACTACTACTAATACTCCTCCTCCTCCTACTACTACTACAATAATATCTACTAAAACTAGTAGTAATACCACAACTACGACTGCTACTACTACTACTACTACAACGACTACTACTACTACCACTACTACTACTACTATTACTGCTACTACTACTACTACTACTAATACTACTGTCACCACAGTTGTTGCTATTACAACAACTATTGCTACTACTACTACTCCTCTTGCAACTACTTCTACAACTACTTTTCCTACTACTACTACTGCACTTACTATTGCTGCTATAGCTGCTACACTGCTACTACTACTACAACAACAACAACAACAACAACAACAACTAATACTACTACTACTACTACTACTACTACAACTACTTGTACTACTACAAATACTACTCCTGCTAACACAATTACTACTACTACTAATACTATGACAACCCCTACCACTACAACAACTACTATTTCTACTACTTCTACTATTA
>RXID01021899.1:1810-39310 GCA_005019695.1 Trichopus zeylanicus subsp. travancoricus
CTATTGTAGTAGTAGTAGCGATTGTAGAAGTAATAAAAGTAGTAGTAGCAATTGTGGTACTGGTAGCAATAGTAGTTGTAGTAATAGTTATGGTAATAGTACTTGTAGTATTAGGAGTAGTAGTAGTTGTTGTAGAAGTAGTAGTACTAGAAGGAGTAGTCGTAGTAGCAATGGTGGTAGTAGTAGTAGCAGTAGTAGTATTAGTAGCAATAGTAGTAGTAGTAGTAGTAGTATAGTAGTAGTAGTAATTGCAGCAGCAGCAACAGCAGCAGTTATAGTTGCAGTTGTAGTAGTAGTAGTTGCAGTAGTAGTAGTAGCAACAGTAGTAATGGTAGTAGTAATCATAGTACTAGTAGTAGTCGGAGTTTTATTAGGAGCAGTCGTGGTAGTACTAGTCTTTGTAGTAGTAGTTGTAACAGTATTACTAATAGTAGTAGTCGTAGTATTGGTAGTAGTAGTAGTTGTTGTTGTTGTTGTTGTAGTAGGAGTAGCAGTAGTAGGAGCAGTAGTTATAGTGGGAGTAGTTGCAGTAGTAGTTGTAGTTGTAGTAGTAAAAGTTGTAGTAGTTCTAGTAGGCATAGTATTAGTAGTAGTAGTAGTAGCAGTAGTAGTAGTAGTATGAGTAGGAGTACTTGTAGTAGAAGTATATGCAGTAGTAGTTGCAGTAGTAGTGGTAATAGTAGTAGTAGTAATAGTAGTAGTAGTAGTAGTAGTAGTAGTAGTAGTTGTTGTTGTTGTTATTGTTATTGTTGTAGTAGTAGTAGTGGTAGTAATAGTAGTAGCAGTAGTATTAGTAGTAATGGCAGTAAAAGCAGTAGTAGTGTTAGTAGCTGCAGTAGGAGTTGTAGCTGTAGCAGTAGTTGTCGTAGTAGTAGTAGTATTAGTAGTAATGGTAGTAGAAGCAGTAGCAGTAGTTGTCGTAGTAGTAGTAGTTGTAGTGAAGTAGTTGTAGCAGTTGTAGTCATAGTTGTTGTAGTAGTACGAGAAGTATTAGTATTAGTAGTTATTGTTGTACTTGTAGTAGTAGTAGTAGTAGTAGTCTTAGTCATAGTAGTAATAGTAGTAAGAGGAACTCTCATAATAGTAAAAGTAATAGTAGGAGTAGTAGTAGTAGGAGGAGGAGGAGGAGGAGTTCCAGCAGCTGCGGGAGTAGCAACAATAGTTGTAGTAGTAGTAGTAGTAGTAGTAATAGTAGTACTAGGAGTAGAAGCAGTAGTAGTGTAGTAGGAGTAGAAGTAGTAGTAGTAGTAGTACAAGTAGTTGTTGTTGTTGTAGTAGCAGTACTAGTTGTAGTAGAAGTAGTAGTACAAGTAGTAGAAGTAGTAGTAATAGTAGAAGCAACAGTAGTAGTAGTAGTAGTAGTAATAGTAGTACCAGTAGTAGTTGCAGTAGTAGTAGAAGTGGCAGTAGTCGAAGTTGTAGCAGCAACAGTAGTCATAGCAAAAGAAGTTGTAGTAGTAGTAATAGTAGTAGTAATGGTAGTAGTAGTAGTAGTAGTAGTAGTAGTAGTAGTAGTAGTAGTAGAGTAGTAGTAGTAGTAGTAGTAGTAGTAGTAGTAGTAGTAGTAGTCATAGTAGCAGTAGTAGTAGTAGCGGTAGTAGTAGTAGTAGTAGTAGTAGCAGCAGCGGCAGTTGTACTAGTAGTATCAGTAATAGTAGTAGTAGTAGTAGTAGTAGTAGTAGTAGAAGCAGCAGTAGTAGTAGTATTATTAGCAACAGTAGCAGTAGTAGTAGTAGTTGTAGTAGTACAAGTTCTAGTAGCAGCAGGAGCAGCAACAATAGTAGTAGTAGGAGGAGTATTAGTAGTAGTAGAAGTAGTAGTAGTAGTAATAGAAGTGGTACCAGCAATATTAGTGATAGTAGTAGTAGTAGTTATTATTGTTGTTGTAATAGTAGTGGTGGTAGTACTAGTAGAAGTAATAGTAGTAGTAGGAGTAGCCGTAGTAGTAATAGCAGCAGCAGTAATAGTAGTAGTAATAGTAGCAGTTGGAGCACTAGTTGCATTAGTAGTAACAATAGTAGTAGTAGTAGCAATAGTAGTCATTGTTGCTGTGCTAATATAGTAAAATTAGTAATAGTAGTAGTAGTGGTAGTAGTGGCCGTATTACTCATTGTAATAGGAGTATTAGTAGTAGTTGTTGTAGCAATAGTAGTAGAAGTTGCAGTAGTAGCAATATTAGTTGTCATAGTAGTAGTAGTTGTAGCAGTAATACTAGTTGTTGTAGTAGTAATAGTAGTAGGAGTGGTGATAGCAGAAGGGGTAGGAGTAGAAGTAGTAGCAATTGTAGCAATAGTTTCAATAAGAGTACTAGTAGTTGTAGTAGAAGACGTTGCAGTAGTTATAGTAGTAGTATTAGTTGTAGTAGATGGCAGTTGCAGTCGTAGCAGTTAAGTTAGTAGTAGTAATAGTAGAAATAGTTGTTGTTGTAGTAGTAGTAGTAATAGTCATTCTAGTAGAAGTAGTTGTTGTACTACTAGTAGTAGAAGTTGTAGTCATTCTATTAGTAGTAGTAGTAGTTGCAGTAGGAGTAGTTGTTGTTGTTGTAGCTATAGTGGTGGTTGCAATAGCAGTAGCAGTAATACCAGTAGTAGTAGTAATAGTTGTTGTTGTTGTTGTTGCAGTAGTAGTAGCAGCAGTATTAGTTGTAGTCGTAGTAGTAGTAGAGTTGTAGTAGGAGTAGTAGTACTCGTAGTATTAGTAGTTGTAGTAGGGGAATTTGTAGTAATTGTAGTTTACTAGTAATAGTCATAGTAGTAGGAGTAGTAGTCTAAGTATTAGGAGTAGTAGTCGCATTGTCAGTAGTAATAGTAGTTGTCAGACTAATAGTAGTTGCAGTAAGAGTAGTAATAGTGGTAGTAGCAGTAGAATTAGTATTACTAGTAGTAATAGTAGTCGTATTAGTAGTAGCAGAAGTATGAGCAGCAACAGCAGTAGATGTAATAGTAGTAGTAGTAGTTATAGTATTAGTAGTAGTTGAAGTTGTAGTAGTAGTAGTAGTAGTCATATTAGCAGAAGTAGTAGTCATTGTAGAGGCAGTACTTGTAGTTGTATTAGTGGCATTAGTAGTAGTAGTAGAAGTAGTAGCAATAGTAGTAGTAGTATTAGTAGTAGTACTAGTAGTAGTAGTTGTTGTTGTAGCAGGGGTAGTAGTTGTAGTAGTTGTTGTTGTAGTAGGAGGAGTAGTAATAGGAGTATGAGTAGTTGTTGTTGTAGCAGGGGTAGTAGTTGTAGTTGTTGTTGTTGTAGTAGGAGGAGTAGTAATAGGAGTATGAGTAGTAGTAATAGTAGTAGTGTTTGTAGTAGTAGTTGTGGTGGTGGTAGTAGTAATAGTAGTGGTAGTAGTGATAGTAGTAGTATTAGCAGTAGCTATAGTAGTAGCAGTAGTTGTAGGAATTGTAGCTGTAGTAGCACTAGTAGTAGTGGCAAGAGCAGTAGAAGTAGTATTGTTGGAGTAGTAGTAGCAGTCGCTATAGATGTAGTAGTAGTAGCAGTAATAGTAGCAGTAGCAATAGTTGTTGTAGTTGTAGTAGTAGTAGTAGTAGAAGAAGTAGTAGTAGTAGTAGAAGAAGTAGTAGTAGTAGTAGTAGTAGTAGCAATAGTATTAGTAGTAGTTGTTGTAGTAGCATAATGAATAGTAGCAGTAGTTGTTGTGGTATTCTGAATATTATGCCTTGAAGAGGATTCGAACCGCCACGCTCTTTAGCAAGAAATTTTGAGGCTCGCGTGTCTACCATTTCACAATCGAAGTATCTTGAAAGTGAATCGTATTCCGTGACTAATATCTATCAAGTGTCATATATTGCATATATGACAAAATGACAAACGTGGAGTGTTGGAGTATTTCTATCGATCGGCCATATAGGCCCGTGGCAGACATCAAACAGGTTGTTCTAGTAGTGGTAGCCAAAATACTACTAGCAGTAGTTGGATTAGGAGTTGTAGTGACAATAGTAGCAGTAGTACTAGTGCAAAGTGTAGTAATAGTAGAAGTAGTTGTAGTAGTAGTACGATAGCTATAGCACTAGTGGTGGTGGTGGTTGTAGTAGTAGTAGTAGTGGCAGTAGTAGGGGAAGGAGGAGCAGTAGTACTAGTAGTATTAGCACAGGTAGTTATAGCAGAAGTAGTAGTAATAGTAGTAGAAGTAGTAATAGTGTAGTAGTAGTAGTAGAAGTAGTAGAAGTATTAGTAGTAGTAATAGTAGTAGTTGCAGAAGCAGGAAAAGTAGTAGTAGTAGTTGTTATTGTTGTTATTGTAGTAGTAGTAGTAATCGTAGCAGTAGTAGCTGTAGTAGTGTTAATCGCCGTAGTAGTAGTAGTACTGGTAGTAGTAATAGTAGTAGTAGCAGTAACAACAGTTCAAGTAATCTTAGTAGTAGTAGTAGCAGTAGTAGCAGTAGTAGTAGCAAAAGTATTAGTAGTATAAATAGTAGCAAAAATAGTAGTAGTAGTAGTAGTAGCTGTAGTAGTAGTACCGGCAACAATAGTAGTAGTAGTAGTCATTGTAGTAGTAGTAAAAGTAGTAGTAGTATAAGTTGTAGTAGCAGTAACGGTAGTAGTAATAGTAGTAGAAATAGCAAAAGTATAAGAAGTAGTAGTAGTATTATAAGTAGTAGTAGTAGTAGATGTATAAGTAGTAGTAGTAGTAGAAGTAGTACTAGTAGCCGTAGTAGTAGTAGTTGTCGTCATGGTTGTTGTTGTTATTGTAGTCGTAGTAGTAGTAGCAGTAGCAACAGTAGTAGCAGTAGTTGTTGTTGTTATAGTTGTAATAGTAGTAGTAGTAGTAGTAGGAGGAGTTCCAGCAGCCGCAGGAGCAGCAACAGTAGTAGTAGTAGTATAAGTAGCAGTAATAGTATCGAAGCAGTAGCGGCGTTGTAGTAGTAGTTGTAAAATTAGTAGTAGTAGTAGTAAAAGTAGCAGTAGTGGTATTAGTAGCAGTTGTAGTAATAGCTATTGTTGTTGTTGTAGTAGTAGTAGGAGTAGCAGTATTGTAGCAAGTACCAGTACTACTACTACCCATAACATTCCTACGAATACTACTACAACTACAACAACAACTACTACCACTACTACAACTATTACTAATGCTGCTACTACTGCAACAACAACAACTGCTGCTGCTGCTAGTACTACTACTACCACTATTTGTACCACTACTGCTACAACTGCTAGTACTACTTCTACTACTACTACTACTACTACTACTACCACTTCTACTACCACTACTACTACCACTACTACCACTACTACTTCTACTACTACTACTCTTACTGTAAGAACTACTACTATTATTACTACAACTGTTACTCCCACTACTACAATGATAGCTACTACTACTACAAACAGTACTACTGCTGTTGCCACTATTTTTACATCTACAACAACAACTACTACTACAACAACTATAACTACAACAGCAACTACTACTGCTCCTCCTCCTACTACTATTACGACTACTGCTGCTGCTATGTTGCCACTACTACTACAACTACTGCTACAGCTACAACTCTACTTTTGCTACTGCTACCACTACTACTACTACTCCCATTACTACTACAACAACTACTACAACAACTACTACTATAACTACTACTACTCCTATTGCCGCCGTCGCTGCTACTACATCTACAGCTAAAACAACTGTTACTGCTACCACTACTACTACTACTACTACTACAACAACAACAACTACTACTGCTACTAATACTACTAATACGACTATTACTAATACTACTACTACTACTTCTACTACTACTACTAATACCACTACTAGTACTCCTACTACTACAACAACTGCTACTACTATAACTACTTCCACTACTACCACTACGACTGCTGCTACTACTGCTTCTGCTACACTACTGCTAAATCCACCACTGATACTACTGCTACTACTACTATTACAATTCCTATTGCTACTCAAATTACTACTACTAGAAGCATTGTTGTTGCTACATCAACTACTTTTGCAACTACAACTACTAATTCTAAAACTACCACTACGACTACTTCTACTACTACCACTACTACTACAACTATTACCACTACTACTTCTACTACAATTACTCCAACTCCAACTCCTATTCCTACTACTACTACTACTACTACCATAACTACAACTTCTGCTAGTACTATACAACCACTACAATTACTGTGACTATCACAATAGCTAGTACAACAACAACTATGACTACTACCGCAACAACTACTACTATTACTCCTATTGATACCACAATAACTACTACTACCACCACTACTACTACTATTACTACTATTACTACTACTACTTCTACTACCGCTACTACTAGTACTACTACTACAACTACTACTACTACTCCTGCTACTACTACTTATTTGATTACTAGTAACACTACTATTGCAGCTACTAGTACTACAACTGCAACTACTACTACTACTACAACCGCAACTACTACTACTACTATTGTTACTAATACCAATACTATTGCTACCACTACAACTACTACTACGGCCACTACTAAGGCTATTAATGTTGCTACTGCTACTACTACTTCTTCTATTACTACCACAACTTCTACAACTGCAACTACTACTACTCCTACTACTACTACTACTACTACTGCCACTACTACTAAAACTACTACTCCTACTACTACTACTTCTACTACTACTACTACTACCACTACTACTGCTGCTAATAGTACTATAGCTACTACTATTGTGGCTACTGCTACAACTACTACACCTATTGCTACCACAACTGCTGCATCTGATACTACTAGTGCTGCTCCTAGTGCAACTACTACAACTCCCACTGTTGTTGCTACTACTACTACGAGTACTACATTGACTAATACTACTTCTACTTATAATGTTGCTGCAGCTAGTATAGCTACAACAGCTACTACTACTGCTATTATTGCTGCTACTACTGCAACTACTACTACTACTACTTCTGCTACTACTGTTACTTCTGTTGCTACTACTTCTTTTCCTACAACTACCACTTCTGCTACTAGTACTGTTGCTACTAGTACAACTACTACTTCTCCTACTTGTACTGCTCCTGCTACAACGATGATAATTGCTATAACTACTACTACTGCTGCTGCTACTACTACTATTATTACTACTATTACTACTATTACAACAACAACTACTACTGCTACAATTGATTCTGTTGCTATCACAACTACTACTACTGCAATAGCTGCTGCTACTACTGCTACTACTATTGTTACTAATACTGATACTGCTACTACTAATACAACTATTGGTACGGATACTACAACCACTACTACTTCTACTACTACAATGACTATAGCTACGTGAACGACTGCTACTGCTACTATTATAGCTACTACTACTGCTACTGCTACTACTACTGCCCCTATTGTGGTTGCTGCAACTACTAGTGCTACTACAAATATAGTTATTGTGACTGTTGCCACTACAACTACCACAACTACTGCTACTCTTACAACAACTACTAGTATTGTTGCTCTTGCAAGTACTACCATTGCTACTACTACGATGACCACTACTACTTCTACTATGAGGATTACTACTACTACTGCGACAACAACAATAACTTCTTCTACGACTACTACTAGTATTACTGTTACTGCTGCTGCTACGACAACTACTATTACTACAATAACAACTACTACTACTGATACTACGACTACTAATACCACGACTAATATAACAACAACTACTACTATTGCAAGTACTACTATTACTACTACAATTACTACGACTCCTATAATAACTATTATTACTAAAACTACTATTACTACTCCTGCAACTGCTTTTTCTTCTTCTACTACTACTACTACAACAACAACAACAACAGCAACAACTACTACTACTACTACTATTACTACTACTACTTCTACAACTTCTACTGCAACTTCTTCTACTACTCCTATTACTACTACTATTACTAAAACCAATGCTGTTGTCACTGCTACAACTACTACTACTCCTACTACTACTACAACTCCAACTTCTACTATGACTACTATTACTAGTGCTACTACAACTGCTACTACGAATACTACTACTACTACTACTACTACTATTACCACCACCACCACCACCACCACCACTACTACTACAACTACTACTTCTTCTGCTTCAACTGCTACAACTCCTACCTCTACAACTACTCCTACCCCTATTACTACTCCTACTACTACTACTACTACACTACTACTACTATTACTACTACTACTACTACTACTACTACTAGAGATGCTAGTACTACTACAGCTAGAACTACCACTACTTCTACTACTACTTCTACTACTACTTTTATAACTACTACTGTAGCTTCTAGTTCAACTATAACAACAACTGCTGCTACTCCAGCTGTTGCTACTACTACTACTACTACTCCTCCAACTACTCCAACTACTACCACTACTACTAATACTACTTCTACTATTACAACTTGTACTACTACTTCTACCACTACTTCTGCTACTTCTACTACTTGCACTTCTGCTACATCGTATACTACTACTACTACTAGTGCAACTATTGCAATTGCTCCTACTATTACTACTACCATTGACACTATTGCTACTCTTGCTGCTGCTATTGCTACTTATGTTACTACTACTGCCACAACTACCACTACTAGTACTACAAGAACTATTGTTGCAGCTACTACTACTGCTACTATTACTCCTATTGCTGCTACTGCTACTACTTCTACTACTGCTACTGCTGCTACTATTGTCACGACTACTACAACTACGACTACTGCTGCTACTATTGTCACGACTACTACAACTACGACTACTTCTACTACTACTAGCACTACTGTTACTAAATCTACTACTACTACTAGTGTGACTATTGCAACTGTCACTGCTACTAGTACTGATACTACTGCTACAATAACTACAACTTCTGTTGTCGCTACAGCTACTACTACTACGACTGGTGCTACTACCCACCACTAGTACTACTACTATTACTTTTCCTGCATCTACTACTGCTACTATTACTGCAACAACTACTAGATTACTACTACTGCTAATATTACTACTACTAGTACTACTACTATTACTACTATTGATGCTGTTGCTACTTCTGCTGCTACTACTAGTATTATTGCTATTACTGCTATTGCTGCAACTGTTACTACTCCTACTACTACTATTAATGCTACTACAGCTGCTACCACTACTAATTCTGCTACTGCTTCTACAACTACTACTTTTACAGCTACTAATACTATAATTTCTACCACTGCTACTACTACTATTACTACTACTACTACTACCAGTGCTACTACTGCTACTACTACTATTACTACTATTACTACAGCTACTACTGCTACTACTACTATTACTTCTATTACTACTACTAGTACAGCTACTACTGCTTCTACTACTATTACTACTACTTTTGCTACTATTAATACAATGACCTATATTACGATGACTACTAATACTACTACCACTAATACTGCTATAACTATTACTGCTATGGCTGCTGTTGCTACAACTACAACTACTACTGATATTACTACTACAGCTACAACAACTACTTCTCATACTACTACTACTACTATTTTCACAACTGCTACTGCTACGGTTCCTATGACTACTACTAGTACTACAACTACTACTGTTGCTCCGCCTCCTCCTCCTCCTCCTCCTCCTCCTCCTACTACTACTACTACTACTACTACTACTACTACTACTACTACTACCCCTATTACTACTACTACTACTTCTACTACTGCAAATACTTCTGCTACTACAAGTACTACTATTACCACTATAACTACTTTTGCTACTACTAGTACTACTACTACTGTGACTTCTACTACTGCGACTATTACTTCTGCTAACACTAATACTAGTCCTACTACTACTTCAACTACTATTATTGCAACTTCCGCTACCACTTCCATTGCTACTCCTACTACTACTCCTACAAGTACAACTACAACTCCTACTACTTTGCCTACTCTTGTACCTACTTCTACTACTATAATTACTACTACTACCACTACTACTACTACTACTTCGACTACTACTACTACTAGCAGTTAAAGAAGTAGCAGTAGTAGCCGTAGTAGCAATAATATCATTAGTAAAAATAATAGTAGTTGAGGTAGTAACAAGAGTTGTTGTAGTACTAGTAGCAGTAGTAGAAGTAGTAATAGTAGCAGTAGCAGTAGTTGTAGTAGAAGTAGTAGTATTAGTAGTAGGAGCAGAAGTTGTTATATCAATGGCAGTAGTAGTAGTAGTAGTAGCTATAGTAATAGTTATAGTAGTGGTTATAGTAGTATTACTAGTAGGTGTAGTAGAAGCAGTACCAACAACAGTAGTAGTAGTGGGAGTAATAGTAGCAAAAATAGTAGTAGTAGCAGTAATAGTCATAGTAGTAGTAGTTGTTGTACTAGTAGTAGCAGTTGTTGTTGTTGTTGAAGTAGTAATAGTAGTAGTAGTGGTAGCAGCAATAGCAGAATCCACAGTAGCATTGGTAGTAGTATTAGCAGTAGCAAATGTAGTAATTTTAGTAGTTGTAGTAGCAACAATAGCAATAGTAGTAGCAATAGCAATAGTAGCAGTAGTAGTAGTTATTGTAGTAGTAGTAGTAGTTTTTGTACTTGGGGTAGTAGTAGTAGTCATAACAGTCATAGTAGTAGCAGTAGTCACAGTAGCGGTAGTAGCATTGGTGGTAGCAGAAGTTGTAGCAGTCAAAGATGTAGTAGTGGTAGAAGTAGTAGTTGTAGTAGCAGCAGGAGTAGTAGTAATAGTAGTAGTAGCAGTAGAAGTAGTAGTAGCAGTAGTAGTAGTAGTAGTAGTAGTATTAGCAGTAGTACTAGTTGTCATAGAAGTAGTAGTAGTAGTAGTAGTAGGAGTAGTACTGCAAGCTATAGCAGTAGTAGAAGCAGTAACTGTAGTAGCTTTAGCAATTGCAACTATAGTAGTTATTACAGTAACTATAGTAGTAGGAGGAGCAATACTAGTAGAAGTAGCTATAGTTGTAGCAGTATTAGTAGTTATTCTAGTATTCGTAGTAGTAGTAGCAGTTGTAGTAGCAGTAGGAGAAGTTGTGGCGGTACTAGTAGTAGTTATAGCAGTAGTAGTAGTAGCAGAAGTAGTAGGAGTAGCAGTAGTAGCAGTAGTAGTAGTAGTAGTTGGTGTAAAAATTATAGTAGTAGTTGTTGTCAATGTTTTAATAGTAGTAACTATAGTAATAGTGGTAGTAGAAGTAGTAGTAGTAGTAGTAGTAGTCGTAGTAGTAGTAGCAGCAGCAGCAGTAGTAGTAGTAGAAAAAGCAGTAGCAGTGGTCGTAGAAGTAGTAGTAGTAACAATTGTAGTACTTGTAGGAAAATTTGCAGTAGTTGTAGTAGTAGTAGCAACAACTACAGCCACAGTAGTTGCAGTAGTAATAATAGTAGGAGGAGCAGTACTAGTAGCAGTAGTAGTAGTATGAGTAGTAGTCTAGTAGTAACATTTGTAGCAGTAGCAACAGTAATAGTAGTATTAGTACCAACAATAATAGCAATAGTAGTAGTAATAGTAGTAGCAGTAGTAGTAACGGTAGCGATAGTAGTAGCCATAGTAGTAAAAGTGGCAATTGTAGTATGTGAGGCAATAGTAGTAGTAGAAGTAGTTGTAGTAGGAGTAGTAATTGTAGTAGTAGTAGCAGTAGTAGTTGTTGTGGTAGTTATAGCACTAGTATTAGTGGTAGAAGTAGCATATGGAGTAGCACTGGTAGTAACAGTAGTAGCAATTGCAACAGCAATAGTATTAGTAGTAGAAGTAGTAGTAGCAACAATAGTTGTAGAAGCAGTAGTAGCAACAGCAGTTGTAGAAGCAACAACAACATTAGTGCTAGTTGTTGCTGTAGTAGTAGCTGACATAGAAGTATTTGATTTAGTGGAAATAGGAGCTGTAGTAGCAGTTGTAGTATTAGTATTAGTAGTGGTAGTAGCATCAGTAGTTATACTAGAAGTAGTTATTGCAGCAATAGCAATAGTTATAGTAGCAGTAGCAGTAGTTGTAGTAGCAGTAGTTGTAGTAGTAGTAGTGGTAGTCACCGAAGTAGTAGTAGTAGTAGTCGTAGCTGCAATAGTTGTAGTAGTGGTTGTAGGTATAGCAGTTGTAACAGTAGTAGTAGGAGGAGGAGGAGCAGTGTTATGGTAGTAGTAGCAGCAGCACTAGTAGTAGTAGTAGTAGCAATAGTAGCGGTTGTAGAAGCACTAGCAGTAGTGTTAGTAGTAGCTATAGCGGAAGTGGCAGTAGTAGTAGTTGTTGTTGTTGTTGTAGTTGTAGTAGTAGTCGTAGGAGTAGTAGTTGGAGTAGGAGTCTGAATAGGATTTGTAATAGTTGTAGTTGTAGTACTTGTAGTAGTAATAGTAGTAGAACTAGTAGTATTAGTAGTAGTAGCTGTAGCAATAGTAGTAGCAGGAATATAGTAGGGGTAGTTGTAGTTGTCGGAGTAGTTGTAGTAGTAGAAGTAGTAGTAGTAGTAGTCGCTTTAGCTGTAGTAGTAGTAATAGTAGTAGTTGTAGCAGTAGCAGGTGTAATAGAAATAGAAGTATTAGTTGTAGTAGTGGTAGTAGTGTAGTAGCAGTATCACTAGTAGTAGTAGCAGTAATAGTAGTATTACTAGTAGTAGAAGTAGTAGTAGGAATAGTGGCAGCGCTAGTAGTAGTAGTAACAGTAGCACTAGTAGTTGTCGCAGTAGTTGTAGGTGTAGTAGCAATAGTAGTAGTAGTAGTAATAGTAGAAGGAGCAGCGGTAGCAGTAGGAGTAGTTGAAGCAGTAGTAGTAGTGGTAATAGCATTAAGAGTGGCATTTGTAGTAGTTATGGTAATAGTACTAGCAGCAACAGCAGCAATAGAAGTAATAGCAGTATAGTAGTAGTATTACTAGTAGTAGTAATAGTAGTAGTTGTCGTAGTAGTAGAAATAGTAGTAGCAGTTGTAGCAGCAATAGCAACAACAATAGCAAAAGTAGTAGTAGTAGTAGTAGTAGTAGTAGTAGTAGTAGTAGAGTAGTAGTAGTAGTAGTAGTAGTAGTAGTCGTAGTAGTAGTAGTAATAGCCGTGGTTGTAGTAGCAGTATTAGTAATAGCAGTAGTAGGAGTTGTAGTTATAGTATTGGGAGTGTTGAGAGTAGTAGTAGTAGTAGTTCAAGCAATTGCATAAGTAGTAGTAGTAGTAGTTGCTGCAGTAGCAGTAGTAGTAATACTAGTACTAGTAGTTGTACGAGTGATAGTAGTAGTAGCCGTAATAGTAGTGGTAGTAGGAGAAGTAGCAGTAGTAGCCCTAGTCGTAGTAATAGCAGTAGTAATAGCCGTAGTAGTATTAGTAGCCATAGTACTGGCCATAGTAATAGCAGCAGTAGTAATAGCAATAGTATTTGTAGTAGTAGTAATAGCAGGAGTAGTAGCATTAGTAGCTAGAGTAATAACTACAGCAATAGTAGTAGTAGTAGGAGAAGTAGTAATAGTCGAAGAAGTATTAGTAATAGCAGTAGCTATAATAGTAGTAGCAGTATTTGTAATAGCAGCAGGAGTAGTAGTGTAAAAAGTAGTAGTAGTAATTGTAGTAGTAGTAGTTGTTGTTGTTATTGTTGTAGTAGTAGTAGCAGTTGTAGCAGTAGTAGAAGTAGTAGTAGTAGTAGTAGCAGTAGCAATAGTTGTAGTAGTAGTAGTAACAACAATAATAATTTTAGGAGGAGATGTAGTAGTTGTATTAGTTGTTGTTGTTGTTGTATTAGAAGTAGTAGTAGTAGTAGTAGTAGTAGCAATAGTAGCAGTAGCCGTAATAGTAGGAATAGTAGTAGAAGTAGTAGAAGTAGTAGCCATAATATTTGCAATAGTAGTAGTAGTGAAAGTAGCAGCCGTAGCAGTAGCAGTAGCAGTAATAGAAGCAGTAGCAGTGGTTCTAGCAGTAGTAGTAGTAGCAGTAGTCTTGGTGGTAGGAGAAGTAGTAGTAGTAGTAGTAGTAGTAGCAGCAGCAGAATTACAACCACTACTGCTCCAACTTGTTCTACTACTACTACTCCTACTCCTACTACTGCTACCACTTCTCCTACTATTACTACTACTTCAACCACTTCTAGTACTATTGCTACTATAATTACTGCTTCAACACCTATTCATATTCTTACTACAACTACTACTACTCCTGATCCTACTATAGCTACTTGTACTTTCGCTATGGCTATTGCAGCTACTCCAACTTATACTACAGCTATTGTTGCAACTGCTGTTACTACTTATACAGCTACTCCTACTATTTCTACTACTATTACTACTAATAGTCTTACTGCAACTAGTCTTACAAGAATAACTACTACTACTACTTCAACTACTACTACCTTTGTTGCTGAAGTAGTAGTAGTGGAAGTAATATTATAAGTGGTAGTTGGAGCGGGATTAGAGTTCGGGTAGCAGTACTTGTTGTAGCAATAGTAATACTAGCATTAGTGGTAGTAGTAGTAGTATTGGTAGTAGTAGGAGTAGTAGCAGCAGTTATAGGAGTAGTAGTAGAAATAGCACCAGTAGTAGTAGTAGCAGTAGTTGTTGTAGGGGTAATGGTAGTGCTAGAAGTAGCATTAGTAGTAGTAGCAATAGTTTTTCTAGTAGTAGTTATAGCAGAAGAAGTAGTAGTAGTAGGAGGAGGAGGGGAAGTAGTAGTAGTAGCAGTTGAGGAAGTAGGAGAAGAAGTAGAAATATTAGTTATAGTAGTAGTAGCAGCAGCAGCAGCAGTAGTAGCAGCAGCAGCTACAACAGTAGTAGCGCTGTAGTTGTGGTAGTAGTAGTAGCAGAAGCAGTAGTACCAGCAGTAATCACTAAATTAGTCATTAAAGAAGCAGTAGTATTACTACTAGTAGTAGTAGTAGTAGTTGTTGTTGTTGTTGTTGTTGTAGTAGTAGTAGTAGTTATTGTTATTGTTGTTGTAGTAGTAGTAGTAGTAGTGGTGGTGGTGGTGGTAGCAGTAGTAATAGTAGTAGGAACAGCGGTAGTAGTAGAAGTAAATGTAGTAGTAGCAACAGTAGTAGTAATAATAGCTGCAATAGTAGAAAAAGTAGTAGTAGCAGGAGTGTTAGGAGTAGTAGTAGTTGTAGGAGTAGTAGTAGTTGTAGGAGTAGTAGTTGTAGGTGGAGTCGTAGGAGTATTAGGATTAGTAGTAGTATTAGTAGTAGCAGCAGCAATAGTAGTAATAGAAATAGTAGTGGCAATATGAGTAGGAATAGGAGTAGCAGTAAGTGTAGTAGTAGCAGTGTTAGTATAAGTAGTAGTAGTACAAGCAAAAGGAGGAGGAGTAGTCGTAACAATTATACTAGTTGTAGAAGTAGTAGTAGTTGTTGTTGTTGTAGTAGTAGTAATTATACTAGTAGTAGAAGTAGTAGTAGTAGTAGTTGTTGTTGTAGTAGTAATTATACTAGTAGTAGAAGTAGTAGTAGTAGTAGTTGTTGTTGTTGTAGTAATTATACTAGTAGTAGAAGTAGTAGTAGGAGTTGCAAGAGCAGCAATAGTAGTAGTAGTTATAGTAGTAGTACAAGTTGTAGTAAGAATATTAGTAGTAGTAGAAGTCAAGTTAGTAGTAGTAGTACTACTGGTAATAGTTGCAGTTAGAGTAGTAGTACTAGGTGTAGTTGTAGTAGTAGTAGGAGGAGGAGTGATAGTAGCTATAGTAATAGTAGTAGTAGTTGTAGTAGTTGTAGCTGTAGTAGTAGGAGGAGTAGTAGTTGCAATTTTACTAGTAGTCGAAGTTGTAGGAGTATTAGTATTAGTAGTAGTAGTTGTACAAGTAGAAGTAGTAGTAGTAGCAGTACTTGTTGTTGTAGTAGTAGTAGTAGTTATTGTAGCAGTCATTGGAGCAAGGGTAGTTGTAGTAGTAAAGGTTGGAGTAGGAGTAGTAGAAGCAGCAGTAGAAGTAATAGTAGCAATTGTCGTAGTAGGAGTTGAAGTAGTAGCAGTAGTTGTGGTAGTAGCAGCAGTAATAGCAGCAATAGAAGTAGTAGTAGTATAAAGCATAGTCGTAATAGTAGTAATAGGAGTAGTAGAAGTAGCTGTAGTTGTAGCAGCAGTAGTAGTAGCAATTGTAGTAACAGAAGTAGTAGTCGGAGTAGTAGCAGTAGAAGTTGAAGTGGTAGTAGTAGTTGTAGCAACAGCAGCAGCAGCAGCAGTAGTAGTGGCATTACAGGTAGTGGCAGTAGTACTAGTTGTCGTTGTTGTAGCCATAGAAGCAGTAGTAGCAATAGTAGCAGTAGTAAGTGTGGCTGTAGTCGTGCAGAAGTAGCCAAAGCAGTAGTACCAGTAGTTGCAATAAAAGTAGTAGCAATAGTAGTAGTAGTAGGTGTAGCAGCAGCAACAGTAATAGTAGTCGTAGTAATAGTACTAGTGGTAGCAGTAGTAGTAGTAGTTGAAGCATAAGGAGTAGTAGTTAGAGTTGGTGTAGGAGTAGTAGTAGTAGTCGGAGTAGTAGTAATAGTGGTAGATGTTGTACGAGTAGTAGTAGCAGTGTTATTATTAGCAGTATTAGTAGCAGCAGTAGTTGTTGTAGTAGTAGTCATTGCTATCGTAGTAGTTGCAGTAGTAGTAGAAGTTGAAATAATAGTAATTGTTGTTGTTGTTGTTGTACTGGTAGTTATATAAGTAGTAGCAGTGGTAGTAGTATGAGTTGGAGTAAGAGTCATAGTTGGAGATGTAGTAGTTGGGGTATGGGTAGTAGTAGTTGAAGGTGTAGTAGTAAAAGTCAGAGTTGGAGTAGGAATACTAGTTGTAGGAGTAATATGAGTAGTAGTAGAAGCAGTAGTTAGAGTTGCAGCGGCAACATCTGTAGTTGTAGTAGTAGTATTCGTTGTACTACTAGTAGTAGCAATACTTGAAGCAGAAGTACTAGTAGTCGTAGTTGTTTTTGTTGTACTTATAGTTGGAGTAGTAGTTGTAATAGTAGTAGCAGCAGCTGTAGTAGTAATAGTAGTAGTAGTAGTAGTAGTAGTATTAGTGGTAGTAGTAGTTGTTGTAGTAGTAGTTGTTGTTGTAGTAGTTGTAGTAGCAGTAGTATTAGTTGTAGTAATTGTACCAGTTGTGGTACTAGTGGTAGCAGTACCCATAGTAGCCCCAGTAGTAGTAGTAGTAGCAGGAGTAGTAGTAATAGTAGTAGTAGTAGTGGAAGTAGTAGTAGTAGTAGTAGTAGTAGTAGTAGTAGCAGTACTAGTAGTCGTAATAGTAGTAGTTGTAGTGGTAGTAGGAGCTGTAGTATTAGTAGCAGCAGCAGTAGTAGTAATAGTAGCAATAGTAGCGGCAATAGTAGCAGTAGCAGTTGTAGTTGGAGAAATAGTTGTAGTAGCAGTACTACTTGTAGTAGCAGTAGAAGTAGTAGTAGTTGTAGTAGTAATAATAGTAATAGGAGGAGGAGGAGTAGTAGCAAATGCAGTAGTAGCTGAAGTAGCAATAGTAGTAGTAGTAGCAGTAGTAGAAATAATAGTAGTGACTGTAATAGCAGAAGTAGCAGTAGTAGCA
Source organism: Trichopus zeylanicus subsp. travancoricus (assembly GCA_005019695.1). NCBI lineage: Eukaryota > Viridiplantae > Streptophyta > Magnoliopsida > Dioscoreales > Dioscoreaceae > Trichopus > Trichopus zeylanicus. The sequence continues at coordinate 19,302 of RXID01021899.1, forward strand.
ATAGTGTCAACAGTAGTAGCAGTAGTAGTTGTACTAATAAGAGCAGCAGCAGCAGTAGTAGTAGTAGGAGGAGGAGCAGTCGTTGCTGAGATAGCAGTAGTAGTTGAAGTAATGGTAGTAGTAGTAGGAGTAGTTGGAGTAGTAGTTGTAGTAGTTCTACCAGCAGTAGCAGTCGTAGCAAGAGTCGTACTAGCTACGATTGTGGTAATAGTAGTCGCAACAGCAGTAGTAGTAGTAGCAAAAGTCGTAGTAGTAATAGAAGTGGTAAAAGTAGCAGTAGTAGCAGTAGAACCATTTGTAGCAATAGTTGGACTAGCCGTACTAGCTATGGCTATAGTAACACTTGTAGTAGCAGCAACAGTAGTCATTATAGTAGTAGTAGTAGTAGCAGTGGTAGTAGTAGTAGTTGTTGTTGTAGTAGTGCTAGCAGCAGTAGTAGCAGTAGTGTTTGTAATTGTAGTAGTAGTAGTAGTAGTAGTAGTAGAAGTAGAAGTAGTAGAAGAAGCCTTAGTAGTTGCAGAAGTAGTAGCAGAATTAGTAGTAGTAGCAGTAGTAATCGAAGTCATAATTGTAGTCGTACTGGTCATAATACTAGTGGCATTAGTAGTAGTACTACTAGTAGTAGCAGTAGTAGCAGTAGCAATAGCAGTAGTAGTGGTAGGAGTAGCTATATTGCGTAGTGGCAGAAGCGATAGTCGCAGAAGGAGTAGTAGTAGCACCAGTAATAGTAGAAGTAGAAGTAGTAGTAGGAGTTGTAGCAGTAGTTGTAGTAGTAGTAGTAGTAGTACCACTTTCAGCTATTGCAGTAGTACCAACAGTAGTAGTAGTACAAGAATCACACGTAGCAGCAGCAAGAGTTGTTGTAGTACAAATGGTAGTAGCAATAGTAGTAGGAGAAGTAGTAGTAGTAGTAGTAGAAGGAGAAGAAGTCATAGTAGCTGTAGTAGCGGTAGTAGTATTGGTTTCGATAGTAGTAGTAGTTGTTGTTGTTGTAGTAGAAGTAGCAGAAGTTATTATAGTACTTGTAGAAGTAGCAGTAGTAGCAGTAGTTGGTATAGTAGTTGTAGTGGTCATAGTACTAGTGGTCTTAGTAGTGCTAGCGACAGCAGCAATAGTAGTGGTCGTAGTAGTAGTAGCAACAGCAGCAGTAATAGTAGGAGTAGTAGTAGTGGTAGGCGTAGCAGTAGTGGTTGTAACAGTAGTAGTAGTAGGAGCAGCAGTAATAGTAGAAGTAGTAGTAGTAGGAGGAGGAGGAGTAGTATTAGTAGGTGTATTAGTATTTGTAATAGTAGTAGCAATAGTCGTAGTAGCAGTAGTAGTAGGAGCAATAGTAATAGTAGCAACAACAGTAATAGTAATAGTTAGAGTAATAGTTGTACTTGTAGCAGTAGTAATTGTAGTATAAGTAGTTATATCAGTTATAGTAGTAGTAGTAGTGGTGGTGGTATTAGTGGCAATAGGTGTAGTAATATGAGTAATAGTAGTAGCAGAAGTAGTAGTAGCCATAGTAGTAGCAGTAGTATTAGTAGTAGTTGTAGAAGTAGTAGTCGTAGTAGTAGTAGTAGTAGTAATAGTAGTAGTTGTTGTAGTTGTAGTAGGAGAAGGAGTCGCAGTAGTAGTGGTAGCTGTAGTTGTAGTAGTAGTATCAGTAGTAGTAGTAGTATTAGTAGTAGTAGCAGTCGAAGAAGTAGCAGTGGTAGTAATAATAGTAGTTGTATTAGCAGAAGTAGTTGAAGTAGCAGTAGGAGTACTTGTAGTAGTAGCAATAGTTGTAGTACAAGTAGTAGTAGTAGTAGTAGCAAAGTAGTAGTAGTAATAGTAACAGTAGGAGTGGTTGTAGTAATAGTAACAGTAGGAGTAATTGTAGTAGTAGTAGTTGTTGTAGTAGTGGTAGTATTAATAGTAGTAATAGCAGTAGTTTTTGGAGTAGTAGCAGTGCTTGTAGTGGTAGTTGTAGTAGCAGTATAGAAGTAAGTTGTCGTATTAGTAGTAGTTGAGGTAGCAGCAGTAGCAATAGCAGTATAGAAGTAGTTGTTGTATTAGTAGTAGTTGAGGTAGTAGCAGTAGCAGTAGCAGTAGTAGTAGCAATTGTACCAGTAGCAGAAGTAGTAATAGTAACTGTTGTAGTAGTAGTAGAAGTAGTAGTAGTAGTACGAGTAATATGAATAGTAGTAGGAGTAGGAGGAGTAGTAGTAGTAGAAGTAGCAGTAGCAGTAGTAGTCGTAGTAGAAGTTGTAGTAGTAGTAGTAGTAGTAGTAGTAGTAGTACGAGTAATATGAATAGTAGTAGGAGTAGGAGTAGTAGTAGTAGTAGAAGTAGCAGTAGCAGCAGTAGTTGTAGTAGAAGTTGTTGTAGTAGTAGTAGTTGTTGTTGTTGTTGTAGTAATAGTAGTAGTAGTAGCATTAGCAGTTGTTGTAGTTGAAATACTTTAGTAGTAGTAGTCGTACTAGCAATAGTGGTGGTAGTTGTAGTAATAGTGTAGTTGTAGTTGCAGTAATAGTGTAGTTGTAGTTGCAGTAGTAGTAGTAGTAGTAGTAGTAGTAGAGGTTGTTGTGGTAGTAGTAGTAGTTGTCACTGTAGAAGTTGTTGTTGTAGTAGTAGTAGTAGTAGTAGTAGTAGTTGCTGTTATTGTTGTTGTTATAGAAGTAGAAGTAGTAGTAGAAGGTGTAGTAGCAGTTAGAGTAGTAGTAGTTGTTGTTGTTGTTGTAATAGTAGTAGCTATAGTAGGAGTGGCAGTGGGAGTAGTAATAGTAGCAGTTGAAGTTGTGGTAGTAGTAGTAGTAGCTATAGTAGTAGTAGTAGTAGAATTAGCAGCAGTAGTAGCGACAGTAGTGGTTGAAGTATTAGTAGTAGTAGCAGCTCGAGTAGTAGTAGTGGTTGGAGAAGTTTTAATAGTTTTAGCAGTAGTAGTAGTAGTTGTTGTTGTTGTTGCAGTTTTAGTAGTAGCAGATCTAACAACCGTAGCTGTAGTAGTAGTAGTAGTTGTAGTGGTATTTATGTTAGGAGTAGTAGTAGTGGTAGTGGTAGTGGTGGTAGTAGTAGTAGTAGGAGAACCAGCAGCCACAGCAGCAGCAGCAGTAGTTATTGTAGTAATAGTAGTGGTATTCACATTCGTAGTAGTAGTAGTGGCATTTGCAGTCGTAGTAGCGGTAGCAGTAGTGGCAATAGTAGAAGTAAAAGTAATAGTATGAGTGGCAGTAGTAGTTGTAATAGTAATAGTAGTAATAGGAATAGTAGTAGTAGCAGCAGCAGCAGCAGTAGTAATAGGAGTTGTAGTAGTAGTAGTAGTAGTAGTAGTTGTTGTTGTTGTAGTAGTAGTGGTGGTGGTCGTGGTGGTGGTAGTAGTAGTAATAGGAGTAGTTGTATTAGTGGTAGTAGCAATAGCAGTAGTAGTAGTATTGGTAATAGTATTAGTAACAGTAGGAGTAGAAGTAGTAGTTGAAGTAGTAGATGTAGTAATAGTAGTAGTAGCAGTAGAAGGAGTAGTAGTAATAGGAGTAGTAGGAGTAGGAGTAGTGGTAGAAGTAGTAGTGGTAGCAATAGTAGTAGTAGTAGTTGTTGTTGTAGTAGTAGTCGTAGTAGTCCTAGTAGTATTAGTAGCATATGTTGTAGTAGTAGTAGTTGTAGTTGGGCTAATAGTAGCAGTAGTAGGTGTAGTAGTAACAGTAGAAGTGGGAGTAGTAGCAACAGCAGCAGTAGTAGTGATTGTAGTTGTAGTAGCTGCAACAACAGCAACAATAGTAGTAGAAGTAATAGTAGCTATAGTTTTAGTAGGATTAGTAGTAGTAGTAGCTGCAACAGCAGTAACAGTAGTAGTAGAAGTAATAGTAGCTATAGTTTTTGTAGTAGTAGTAGTTGTTGTTGTTGTAGTAATAGTAGTGGGAATAGTAGTAGTCGTAGTTGTAGTAGGTCTTGTACTTGTAGTAGTAGGAATAGTAGTAGTTGTAGTAGTAGTAATATTTGTAGTAGTAGTAGCAGCAACAACAGTTGTAGTAATAGCAGTAGTAGTATTAGTAGTAGTAGTAGTAGTAGTAGTCATAGTAGTAGTAATAGTAACAACAATAGTAGTTGTCGTAGTTATAGTACCTGAAGTAGTAATTGTAATAGCAGCAACAACAGTAGTAGTAGTAGTAGTAGCAGGTGCTAGGAATAGTTGTAGTACTTGTAGTAGTAGTAGTAGGAGTGGTAGTAGTAATGATAGTAGTAGTAGCTATCACAGTAATGGTGGTAGCAGTAGGAGAAGTAGTAATAGTAGCAGTAGTAGCAGCAGTAGTCGTAGATGAAGTAGTAGTTGTATTAGTATTAGTGGTGGTAGTAGTAGTAGTAGTAAAGTTGTAGTAGTATTCTTAGTAGTTGTACTAGTAGTAGTAATTATAGTAGTAGGAGTAGCAGCAGCTGTAGTTGTGGTAGTAGCAGTGGTAGTAGTAGTAGTTGTTGTTGTTGTTGTAAGAATAGTTGTAGTAAGACTTGTAGTAGTAATACTAATAGAAGTAGTAGCAACAGTAGCAGTAGTAGAAGTTGTTGTAGCAGTAACTACTACATCTGGAGTGCGAGTAGCCGTAGTAAGATATCGAATAGTAGTAGTTGTAGTAAGAGTAGGAATAGGTGTAGAAGTAGTAATTGTAGTAGTAGTAGCAGTAGAAGTGGTTGTAGTAGTAGTAGGAGGAGTAGAAGAATTGGTAGTAGTAGTAGTAGTAGTAGGAGTAGGAGGAATAGTAGTAGTGGAACATGGTGGAGTAGGAGTCATATTAGTAATTCTACTACTATTTCTACTGCTACTACTCCTACCACTAACACTACTGCTATTTCTACTATTGCCAGAGCCACTGCTATTGCTTCTACTACAGCTACTGCTACTGCTGCAGCTGCTACTTCCCTTACTACTACTATTGCTACTATTACGGCTACTACTGCTACTACTTCCACTACTATTGCTACTATTACGGCTACTGGTACTATTGCTGCCACTACTAGTGCTATTATTGCTATTGCTGCAACAACTACTACTATTACTTCTATAACTGCTACTACTACTACTGCTGCTACTGCTACTACTACTGTTCACACTGCTACTGCTACTACTACTACTTCTACTAATTATACTATTACTATAACTGCTAATACTATTACAACTACTGCAAATACTACTACTACTATAATTACTTCTCCTACAACAAGAACAACTACTACAACTACTATAACATCTCCTCCTACTATTATTGTTGTTACTAATACTACTGCTATAATTACTGCTACTACTACTTCAACAACTGCTACTACTTCTACTACTACAACTACTGCTACTACTACGACTACTACTACTACCACTGTTATCGCTACTGCTACTACATTTAATACCACAACTACTGCTGCTACAACAAATACTGCTACAACTATTACAGCTACTTCTCCTACTACTACTATTACAGCTGCTGTTATTACTCTGGTACTACTGCTACAACAACTACAACTACAACTACTACTACTACTCCTGTTACGGCTACTACAACTAGTACTACTATTACTACTACTAGTACTAGTACAATGACCACTACTACTACAAATCTGATTCCAACTTGTACTCCTGCTACTACTACTACTACAAATCCAATTCCAACTCCTACTCCTACTAATACTCCTACTACTACTATTACGACTACAACTACCACATCAACTACTGCTACAGCAACTACAGCTACTACTAATACTATTGTTGGTACAACTACAACTGCTACTACTGCAACTACTACGATAGCTATTACTATTATTGCTGCTACTAGTACCGCTACTACTAGTATTACAACTACTACTACTCTGCTACAACTACTGTTGTTGCGACTATTACTACGACTGCTACTACCACGACTACCACTACCAATCCTACTACTATTACTTCTGTTGCTACTAGTACTGCTGCTACTACTACTACTACTCCTCCGACTACTAGTACTGCAACAACAACAACAACTACTACTACAATAACAACTATTCCCTATCCTACTCCCATTATTGTTACTGCTGCTATTTCTACTACTATTAGTCCTTCTAGTACTACTAATACGACAACTAATGCTCCTACTCCGACTCCTACAACTACTACAATCATGACTCCTACTACTCCTACTCCAACTCCTCCTCCTACTACTACTATTACTACTAATACTACTACTTCTACCAATACTACTACTACTACTACTAATACTAATATTACTACTATTGCTACAACTGCTGCTGCTACAACTACAACTACTACTCCTACTACTATCGCTACAACTAATACGCCTACTACGACTGTTACTACTATAACTACAACCGCTATTACTACTACAGCCACTACTACTACTATAACTACCATTACTACTATACTACTTCTGCTACAACTTTTCTATTACTACCACTCCTACTATCGCTACTACTTCTAATACTGCTACTATGATTTCTACCACTACTACTTCCACAACTACTAGTACAACTGCTAATACTACTACTCCTTTAACGGCGACTACTACTACTATTATTACGAATACTACTTCAACTACTACTACTATTCCAACTAATATTGTACTTCCGGTGCTAATATTACTCCTACTACTACTACTGTTGTTGCTACTATTCGTACTCCAACTCCGGCCGCTACTACTAATACCCCTACTCCAACTACTATGACTCCAACTACTACTACTCCAACTACTACTACTCCAGCTACTGCTACTATTACTACTCCAGCTACTGCTACTACTGCCCCTACTCGAACTACTACTACTCCAAGTACCACTCCTACACCAACCCCTACTGCTGCTAGTGCTAAAACTACTACTACTACTACCACTACTACTACTACCACAACTACTACCACAACTACTACTACAACTACTTCTACTACTGCTACATCTACTACTGCTACTACCGCTGTTTCTCCTACTACAGATCCTACTTCTCCTACTACTATTGCTACTACTACTCCTACTGCTACCACAGCTACTACTACAACTGCTTTTGTTGCTCCTGCAACTGCAGCTACTTCGGCTCCCACTACACCAACTACTACTGCGGCTACTATTATCAATACTACTACTACTACTACTCCTACAGCTACTACTACTACTATTACTGCTGCTGCTGCTACTATAACTACTGCTTCTATAATTGCTACTAGCTCCACCACCACTACTACTACTACTACGACTACTACTACTACTACTTCTACTACTACTAGTACTGTGACTACTACTGCTGTTGCTGCTGTTGCATCTACTACTACTATTACTACTACTACTTCCACTGCTACAACTGCTGCTACTAGAACAACTACTGCTGCTACAACTACCACAATCTCTGTTGCTACAACTGCACTACTACCACCACTACCACCACCACCACCACCACCACCACCACCACTACTCCTCTTACTACTACAACTAATACTAGAACTACAACAACTACTACAACTAAAACTACTACTACAACGACTCCTACAACTACTATTGCCGCCGCTGCTGCAGCTACTACTACTACTTCTGCTACTACTACTACTATTGCCACAACAACTGCTACTACTACTGCTGCTATTACTACTATTACCACTACTGCTACTACTACTACTATAACAACAATTACTCCTATGACTACTACTGCTGCTACAACTACTATGACTTCTACTACCACTGCTGCTGCTAGAACAACGACTTCTACTACTACTACTACTACTAGTGCTACTATTGTTGCTGCTACTACAACTACTACTTCTTCTGCGTCTACTTCTACTACTACTATTACTACTACCACTCCTGCTACTCCTACTACTATTACTACTCCTACTCCTACTCCAACTCCTATAGCAACTACTACTCCTACTCCAACTCCTACAGTAACTACTACTCCTACTGCTACTACTACTATTCCTACTCCAACTCCTACTACAACCCCTAGAGCTGCTACTACTGCTACTACTACTACTACCACCACTACTCAAACTCGTACAACTCCTACTACTACTCCAAATCCAACTCCTACAACCACTTCTACTATTACTGCTACTGTTACTGCTACAACTACTACTACTGCTACTACTATTACAAATAGTACTCCTACTACTGCTGTTACTACTACTACTGCGACTGCTACTAGTTCTACTACAATTACTAATATTTCAACTATTACTACAACAATTACTACAATGGCTACTGCTACAACTACTTCTAGTACTTCTCCTATCGCTACCACAACTACCACTACTACTACTACTACTAATAATGCTACAACTACTACTACTATTCTTACTCCTACTTGTACTACTGCTAATACTAGTACTCCTACTACTACCACTACTATTGCTACTACTACTCCTACTCCTACTCCAACTCCCATTGCTACTCCTAATCCTGCTACTACTAATACCACAACTCCAACTACTACTACTACCACTACTGCTGCTTCTTCAACCACTATTGCAACTGCTACTGCTCATACTACAACTCCTACTCCAACCCCTACTACTAATGTTGCTGCTGCTACTGCTACTAATACAATAACTACTACTACCACTACGACAACTACTACTACTTGTACTCCTACAATTTCTGCTACTACTATAGCTACTGCTACTGCTGCTCCACCTACTCCTGCAATTGCAACTACGAATCCTACTGCTCTTGCTAATACTGCTACAACTACTACTGATCCTGCTTCCCCAGCTACTGCTACTACTAATATTCCTACTGCTACTACTGCTACTACTACCTCTGCTCCTACTGCTCCTGCTACTACTACTGCTATAGCTACTACTGCTAGTATAGATCATGCTGCTACTATTACTACTACTACTCGTACTACTACATCTACTGCTACTGGTACTATTACAATTACTATTACTGCTACTACTGCTACTACTACTACTACTACTGTTGCTACTACTACTACTACCACTACGACAACTGCTACTACTAGTACTACTACTACTACTACAACTGCTACTCTTACTGCTACAACAACGACTACTGCTACTACTACCACAACTATTACTGTGGCTACTAATGCACCACCACCACTACTACTACTACTACCACCACCACCACCACCACCACTACTACTACTACAGTTGTTCTTGCTGCTACTACTACTACTATTCCTAACACTTCTCCTACTACTACAACTACTGCTACTAGTACTACGACTAATGGTGCTACTTTTGCTTCTACAACTACATCTACTACTACTATAACTGCTACTCCTGCTGCTGCTGCCGCTGCTAATTGTAATACTACTACTACGACCAATACTATTGCAGCTGCTATGGCTAATACTACTACTACAACTACTACTACTTTAACTACTAATATTACTACTAATGCTACTACTGCAACAGCTACTACTATCTGCTGCCACAATAGCCACTGCAACTACTTCTCCTTGTACTATGATTTATACTACTACCACTACTACTACTACTGTTGCAGCTGTTGCTGCTACTACTATAACTACTACTGCTACTTCTGCTATTACTACTACTAATACTACTACTACTACTACTACTAATACGCCTACTCCAACTCTTACAGCTTCCACCACTCCAACCACTACTGCTACTGCTATCACTACTACTAATACTACGACTACTACTACAACAACAACAACAAGCACTACTACTGGTACTACTACTACCCCTACTACTACTCCTACTCGTACACCAACTCCTACTACAGCGCAAACTACTACTCCTACTGCAGGTACTACTACTCCTCCTCCTCATCCTACTACTACTATTAATACTACTGTTACTACTGCCCCGACTTCTTCTACTACTACGACTTCTACTTCTGATATTACTACAACTACTGTTGCTGCTCCTCCTCCTACTACCACTATTACTACTATTACTACTACTACTACTACTACTACTACTACTGCTGCTGCTGCTGCTGCTACTAATGCTTCTTCTACTACTTCTACTACTACTACTGCTGCTACTGCTACAACTACTACTACTACCCCGACTCCAACTACTACAACTCCTAGTACTACGCCTACTGCAATGATTACTATAGCTACTACTACTACTACTACTACTACTAATACTACGGCTACTACAACAACAACAACAACTACTACTACAACTGGTACTACTACCACCACTACTACTGCTCCTATTCATATAGCAACTCCTACTACTGCTACTAATGCTACTCCTTCCCGTACGCCAACTGCTACTACTACTACTACTACTTCAACTACCACGCCTACTCCAACTCCTACTACTATTATTTCTACTACGACTACTACTACTACCACAACTACAACTACCACTTCCACTACCACTACTACTACTCCTACTACCACTACTACTACTACTACTATGACCACTACTACTACTGCCACCACCACCACTAGTACTACTACTAGTAGTACTACAACTACTACACGTCCTACTCCTCCTCCTCCTCCTCCTCCTCCTCCTCCTACTGCTAGAACTTCTACTACTGCTATCGCTGCTATTGCTACTGCTGCTACTACTACTGCTATTGTTGCTGCTACTGCTACGATTATTGTAGCTACTACTGCTGCTGCTGCTACTACTACTATGATTGTTGTAGCTACTACTGCTACTACTTTCACTACTGCTACTACTACTGCTACTATTATACTGTTATTAGTACAACGACTACTACTATTACTACTATTGCTACTATTAATGCTACTACTACTGCTAATATTACTACTCCAACTGCTATTTCTATTACTACGATTACTGCTACCAAGACTGCTACTACATTACTAGTAGTACAACATGCTACTACTACTTCTTCCACTACTACTACTAGTACTATTACTATTCCTACTACTACTACTACTACAATGAATACTACTACTATGACTACTACTGCCGCAGCTGCTACAGGTACTATTACTTCTACTACTATTCCTACTCCTACTCTTATTACTGCTACTTCTGCTACTCCTACTGCTATTGCTACTACAACTACTATCACACCTACTCAAACTCCTACTGCTACTACAACTCTTACTACTACTACTGCCCCCACTCCAACTACTACTACACCTATTACTACTCCAACTCCAACTCCTCCTACAACCACAGCTGCTATTCCTGCAATAACAAAAACTGCAAATACTACTACTAATACAACAAAAACTGCTCCTACTACTTCTCCAACAACAACAACTGCTAATACTACTGTTACTACTTCTCCGACTTCTACTATTACTCTGACTACTATTACGACCTCCACTACTACCATTATCACTACTACTATTGTTGTTGTTGCTGCTCCTACTACTCCTACTCCTACTACTACGTCTATTACTACAACAACAATACTACTACTACAACTACTTCTACTACTAGTGCAATTTCTACAACTACTACTCCTACTACAGGTACTACTACTCCTCCTACTACAGCTGCAACTACTACCACTAATACTTCTGTTACTACTACCCTGACTTCTACTACCACTACAACCTCTATACCACTATGACTTCCACTACTACTATTACTACAACTACTGTTGCGGTTATTCCTCCCCCTCCTACTACCACTATTACTACTTTTATTACTCCTCGTCCTCCACCTCCTCCTCCTCCTAATACTGCTACTATGACTATCACTACTACTTCTACTACTACTACTGCTGCTGCTACAACTACTACTACTAACCCGACTCCAACTACTACAATTCCTACTGCTACCCTTACTGCAACTGCTACTATAACTACTACTACTACTACTACTACTACTACAACTACTAATACAACAACAACTTCTACTACTACTGCTACTACTACTACTCCTACAACTCCTACACCTACTGCTACTACAACTCTTACTATAACTCCTACTACTACTACTCCCACTACTACTGCTACACCTACTCCAACTACTACTATGCCTACTACTATTCCTCCTCCAACTCCTACTAGTACTACTACTACTACCACCACCACTACTACTACAACAACAATAACAACAACTGTTACAACTACTCATACTACTACTACTATTACTACTATTAGTATTGCTACTACTACTATTACTAATACTAATACTAACACTCCTTCTCCTAGTACTACTGCTACTATTACTACTAATACTCCTACTACTACTACTACTACTAACACTCGTGAAACTTCTACGACCAACTACTAATCCTAGCAATCCTATGACTTCTAAGACTACAACTCCTATTACTACTACTGCTACTACTACACTCCTACTACTACTACCTCTACTACTACAACTGTTGTTGCTGCTACTACTACAATTAAGACTACTCCTACTACTAATACTACTCTTACCGCTACTACTACTCCAAACATACCTACTACTAGTACTAGTACTGCTGCTACTTATAATACTAATCCAACTACTACTACTACTTCTACTACCACTACTACTGCTGTTGCTGCAGCTACTACTAGTACTAGTACTACTACTACTACTCCTGCTACTGCAAATACAACAACTACTACTACAATTTCTACTACTACCACTACTGCTACGTCTATTACGCAATACCTACAACTACAACAACTAGCACTACTACTACTTCTACAACTACAACTATTACTACTACTGCTGCTCCTACTACTACTACAACAAGAACTACAACTACTACAACTATTGCTACTTCTACTTCTACTAGTAGTAGAATCGCTTCTGCCACTAGTCCATAGACTACTGGTACAACTAGTACTACTACTACTATAGCTACACCTACTACTATTGCTTCTACTACTCCAATTACTCCTACAACGACTGCTACTACCGCTCCTACTACAACTCCTATTGCTACAACTACTCCAGCGAGTACTACCCACACTCCAACTACTACTACTCCTACTACGACTCCAACACCAACTTATACTATTACCACTACTACTACTTCTACAACCTCTAGTAAAATTACTACTACTACTACCGCTACTGCTACTATAACTACTACTACTACTACAACCAATATTAACACTGCTACTACTACTACTACTACAACTACTACTATTACTACTACTTCTACTAGTTCAACTACTACTACTACTACTACTACTACGACAAGTACTATTACTACTACTACTACTACTACTACTGTGCAGCTGCCGCTGCTACTACCACTATTACTACTGCTACTACTGCTGCTGCTGCTACTGCTACAATAACAACAACTCCTTCTACTACTCCTATTACTACTTCTACAACAACTACTATTACTACTACTACGACGACTACTACTACTACTACTACTACTACTACTACTACTACAAGTACAATTGCTACTACAACTCCTACAACTACTGGTACTTCTACTACTAATACTAATACTACTACTACTACTATGACTACTACAACTCCTACTACTACTGCTACTACTACTACTACTACTACTACTGCAACAACAACCACAACTAATGCCAGTTTGACTTCTCCTACTGCTAAAACAACTACCACTCCTTCTACTGCTGCTCCTACTACTCCTACTTCTACCCCTACTACGACTAATGCTACTATTACTACAACTAATACGACTACTGCTCCTACTACCACCACCACCACCACCACCATGACTACTATTACTACTACTACAACTACTCTGAATCCAACTCCTACTGCTACTACTACTCCTACTACTACTAGTACCCCTACTCCAACTACTACTATGCCTACAACTACTCCTACTGCAACTCCTACTGCTAATACTGCCACTACTACTACCGCCACTACTACAACAACAACAACCAAAACTACTACAATTAAAACTACTACTGCTGCTACAACTTCTACAATAAATACAATTTCTACTACTACTACTCCTACTTATATTACAAAGAACACTAACACGACTACTACTACTAACACTAACACACCTACTCCTTCTACTACTACTACTACTACTACTACTACTACTACTACTACTCCTGCTACTTCTACTAATTTTAACCCTCCAACAACTTATGCGACTACCAACTACAACTGCTGCTGCCACTGCTGCTGTTATTGTTGCCGCTGCTACTACTATGACTACTACTACTACTCTACCACTACTACTAGTATGACTACTTCCACTACTACAACTACTCTTACCATTCCTACTACTATTACTACTACTTGTATTAATACCACTACTCCAAACAATCCTACTACTATGACTACTACTAGTACTGCTACAGTTGGTACTAATACTACTGCTACTGCTGCTGCCACTACTACTACTTCTGCTACTACCACTACTTCTACTACTAGTCCTACTACTACTACTGCCAATTCTACTACTACTAATATTACTACTAGCGCTGCTACTACTACTACTACTACTTCTACTGCTACTACTACTGGTACTATTACTACACAACAGCTACAACTACTAGACTAGTGCTACTACAACTCCTCCTACTACTACTATTAGTACTATTACTGCTCCTACTACTACTCAAAACTACTACTACAATAATTGCTACTATTACTACTACTTCTACTTCAACTTCAAGTACCACTGCTACTGCTCCAAGTCCATCAACCACAACTACTAGTACTACTACTACGAATACTACTACTACAACAAACATGACAATAATACTACTACAACTGCCATTGTTGTTGCTGCAGCTCCTACGATAACTACTACTACAGCTACTAGTATTCCTACTGCTACTCCTACTCCTACTTCTACTACTATGCCTATTACTCTGACAACTACTGCTACTGCCACTCATACTCCAAATCCTACTGCGACTATTACTCCTTCAACTACTACTACACATACTCCAAATAACACTACTCCTACTATGACCCCTACTCCAACTCATAATACTACCACTACTACTACTCCTACAACTACTACTACTCCGACTAGTGGTACTGCTACTGTTACTACTGCTCCAATTCCAACTCCTCCAGCTACTACTACTCCTACCACTACCACAACCCCTAGTCCAATTACTACAACTCCTACTACTACCGCTACTCCAACTCGTACTACTACTACTGCTACAACTACAACAACTACAACTAATGCTAGTTCAACTTCTCCTACTAATAAAACAACAACCACTCCTTCCACAACTACAACTACTACTCTTGCTTCTACTCCTACTACTACTAATACTACAACTGCTACTATTAATACTACTACTACTACAACCACCACCACCACCACCACTACTACTACTACTATTCCAACTCTGACTTCTACTATTGCTACTACAACTACTCCTCCTCCTCCTCCTACTACTACTACAACTACTCCTAATCCAAGTCCTACCGCTGCTACTACTCCTACTACTACTACTACCCCTACTCCAACTACTACTATGCCTACAACTACTCCTACTGCAACTCTTACTCCTACTACTACAGCTGCTATCACTATAACAATAACAACTACGACTACTACAATTACTACTACGACTACTACTACTACAACTTCTACAACAAATAGAATTGCTACTACAACTACTCCTACTACTACTACTACTAATAACACTAACACAACTACTACTACTAACACTAACACACCTACTCCTTCTACTACTACTACTACTACTCCTCCTCCTCCTACTCCTACTACTACTCCTACTCTTAACCCTCCTACAACTTATGCGACTACCAACTACTACTTCTACTACTGCTACTACTACTATTACTATGACTACTACTGGTACTCTACCACTACTACTGTTAGGACAACCTCCACTACTACTACTACTCTTACCCTTTCTACTACTACAACTACTACTTGTACTAATACTACTGCTCCAAACACTCCTACTACTACAACTACTACTAGTACTGCTACGGCTGGTACTAATACTACTGCTGCTACTAATACGGATGCGGCTGCCGCTACTACTGCTTCTACTACTACTACTGCAAAACCAACTAGTACTAATACTACTACTAGCGCTATTACTAATACTACTACTACTTCTGGTACTATTACTACACAACAGCTACAACTACTATGACTAGTACGACTACTACTCGTACAAGTACTACTATTACAACTATTACTGCTCCAACTACTACTACTCAAATTACTACTACAATAATTATGACTATTACTACAAATTCTACTTCAACTTCAAGTACAACTGCTACTACTACAAGTCCATCAACTTCCGCTACTACTACTACAACAACGAACATAACAACAACTACTACTACAACTACCGGTGCTGTTGCTGCATCTCCTACAACAACTATTGCTATAGCTACTACTATTCCTACTCCTACTCCTACTCCTGCTTCTACTACTACGCCAATTACTCATACAACTACCACTACTGCCACTTGTACTCCAAATCCTATAGCTACTACTACTCCTTCAACTACTACTACGCATACTCCATATACTACTACTACTACAACTCCTACTCCTACTCCAACTCATACTACTACCACTACTACTTCTACAACTACTAGTACAACAACAACAATAATAACAACTACTACTACTACCCTTACTACTCCTACTACCGCTACTACTACTACCACTACAACAATAACTACTACTATAACTATTACTACCACTACTGCAACTACAACTACTACTACTAATACTACTAATACTAACACTACTACGTCTACTGCTATAACTACTACCACTAATACTACTACTACTATTACTCCTACTCCTACACCAAATCCAACTACTACTCCTACTACTTCAACTACTATTACTACTACTACTACTACTAGTACAATTACTACTACTATTACGACTACTGCAACTACGATTACTACTACTAGTACTATTACTACTAGTATTACTACTACTAGTACTATTACTACTACTGCTACTACTAGTACAATTGCTCCTATTACTTCAACAACTACAACTACTACTACTACTACTACTACTACTACTACTACTACTACTACTACTACAACTATTGCTACTACTACTGCTATTACTGCTACAACTACAACTTTTGTTACAACTACTGCTACTACTGCTGCACTACTGCTACTACTGCTACTGCTGCTACTACTACTACTACAATTGTTGTTGTTGCTGCTACTACTATTGCTCCTACTACTTCTCCTACTACTACAACTACTGCTACACTTACGAATGCTACTATTGCTACTACTGCTTCTAGCACCACAACTACTATAACTACTACTACTACTACTACTACTACTACTGCAGCTACTGATGCTGCTGCTACCACTACTACTGTAACATCAACTGCTACTACTACTAGGACAATAACAACTCCAACTAATCTTATTACTACTAGTACTATTTCTACAATTTATACTACTACTACTATTACTACTTGTATTGTTACTATTGCTACTGCTACTACAACTAGTACTACTACAAGCACTACTGCTACAACTATTACCACTGTTGCTACAACAACTTCTACTACTGCTACTACTACTATGACTACTGTTACTACTACCACTCCTATTAGTACTATAGTAGCTACCACTCCTACACCAACTCCTACTACTACTACTACCACAGCTATGACTGCTATTACTAAAACTAGTAGTACTACTACTCCTACAACAAGAACAACAACAACAACTACTGCTACTACTACTACAACTTCTCCTACTTCTACTACCACTCGTACTATTCTTCGTATTAACACTACTGCTCCAAACACTCCTACTACTACTACTACTACTGCTGCTGCAGCTTCTGCTACTGCTACTACTACTACTACCACCACCACCACCACCATCACCACGACCACTACTCCTACTACTACTACTACTCCTGCTACTACTACCACAACTAAGACTACTACTACATAACTAGCAGTACAACTGCTACTACTACTATTTCTTGCATTACTACAACGACTACAACTACTATGAATTCTACTACTACTACTACTACTAATGTTGTTGCTGCTACTATTGCTGTTACTACTACTAGTACTACTACAACTACTTCTGCTACTCCAACTCCTTCTTGTCCATTTGCCACTACTATACTACTCCTTCTACTACTTCTACTGCAATGGCGACTCCTACACCAACTCCTACTGCTACTACACCTCCGACTACTGTAAATACCCCTACTCCAACAACTTCTACTTCTATTACTACTTCTACTCGAACTCCTCCTGGAACTACGGGTACTACTACTAATACTCCTACTACTACTACTACTACTAACACTCCTGCTACTACTACTACTACTAACACTACTATTACAGTAACTATAGCTATTGATGCTATTAGTACTATTACTACTTCTTCTACTCCTGCTACTAATTCTACTATTACTACTACTACTATTACTACTACTACTACCACTACTACTACCACCACCACCACTACTGCTCCTACTACTACTACTCAAAGTATTACTACTACACCTAACACTCGAACTACTACTACTACCAATGCTGTTGTTGCTATTACAGCTACTACTTCCGCTACTATTGCAACAACAACTACTGATGTTGTTACTACTACTACTACAACAACTACTACTACTTCTACTTCTACTACAACTACTACTACTACTACTACTACTTCTTCTAGTATTATTGTTGTTGTTGTTGCTACTAGTACTACTAAAATTACTACTAATATTACTACCACTATGGCTACTACTTCTCCTACTACTACAACTACCACAATAACTACTACTACAACTACTACTATTCCAACTATCAATACTACTGCTACTGCTACTTCTACTACAACTATGACTATTACTACATCTACTACCATTCCAAACTTCTACTACAACCGCTACCACAACTACTCCAACTACTACTACTAATACAACAACAGCAACAACTACTACCACAACTCCAACTAATACTCCTACTAGAACAGCTACTACAACTACTACTACTTGTATTACTACTACTACTACTGCAGCAGCTGCTGCTGCTCCTACTACTAATACTATAACTGCTACTACTACTACTACTACCACTAATACTAATATTACTACTTCTACTTCTACTACCACTACTAGAACTGCTAGCACTACTACCACTACTACCACTAACACTACTACTGCTACTACTACTACTATTACTCCTGTTGCTGCTCCTACTATTACTGCAACTACTACTCCTACTGTCACTGCTACTACTACTACTACTACGACTAGTACTACTACTACTAGTACTTCACCTACTACTATAGTTACTACTACTACTTCTACAACAACTACTATGACAACAACTACTACAACTACTAATATTGCTACTGCTAATGCCACTACTCCTATTACTCCCACTACTACCTCCACTACAACAACAACAACAACAACAACAATTACTACTACTGCTAGTACTACGACTACTACTACGACAACTACTACTACTACAACCACTACCCCAACAACTACGACCACTACCCCAACAACTACAACTCCGACTACTACTCCTACTAAAACTCCTACTAATACTACTACAACAAGAACTCCTACAGCTACTGCTATTCCGACAACAACAACTGCTACTATTGCCACAACTAGTACACCTACTACTATTGCCACAACTACTACTGCTGCCACTGCTACTACTATTATAACAACTACTACAACTACTAGTACTGCTACTACTACTGCTACTACCACTGCTACAATAATTAAAACTCCTGCTACAACTCATACTATAACTTCAACTAATACTTCTACTACTACTGCTACTACCACTTCAACTACCGTCATGATTACTAATGAAACTGCTGCTACTACAACTACCGCTACTACTACCACAACTACTTTCTCTACTACTACTACTACTACGAGTACTGCCAATACTATTTCTACTACTACTACTATTTCCACACCAACACTTGGGACTACTACAACTCCTACCAGTAGTACTACCACTACTACAACTCCCACTATAACTCCAACTCCAACTTTGACTCCTACCAATACAACTACTACTGCTACTACGGATACCAGTATTGGTGCTTCTATGGCTACTTCTACAACTACTACTTCTACTACTACTACTACTATGACTACAACAATAACAACTACTACTATTACTAGTCCTTACTACAA
>RXID01021899.1:41810-68484 GCA_005019695.1 Trichopus zeylanicus subsp. travancoricus
CTACTACTGCTGCTGCTACTACTACTGCTACTACTACTACTACTATTACTAGTACTACTGCTACTACTACTGCTGCTGCTACTGTTACCGTGATAGTACTCCTACTATTGTTATTACTACTTCTACTACTATTGCTAGTAATGTTGCTTCTACTATAACTAGTATTACTACAACTACTATAATTGCTACTAATACTGCTTCTACTACTCGTACTGTTGCTGCTGCTACTCTTAGTACTACTAGTGCTACTGCTACTACTACTACTCTTATCGCTACTGCTAATACTACTACTCTTGCTGCTGCTGTTGCTTCTACTTTTGCTTCTACCGCTACTACTACTACTGTACCCACTTCTTCTCCTACTAGTATACCTACTTCTTCTCCAACTGCTACAACTGCTACTACTACTGTTCCTATAGCTGGTACTACTGCTACTTCTCCTGTCACAATTACAACTATAATAACTATTGGTACTACTACAAATGCTAGTTCTCCTACTATCTCTACTACTACTACAACTGTTGCTCGTACTGCTAATGGTGCTATTTCTAGTACTACACCAACTACTGCTACTGCTACTCCTACTACTACTAAGACTACTACTACTATCACTACTGCTTCTATTACCAGTACTACTACTACTACTACTATTGCCCCAACTCCAACTCTTGCTCTAACTACCACTCCAAATACTACTTCTACTACTGCTACTTCAACTGCTACTACCACTACTACTACTGTAACTACTACTTCCACTACCAATACTCCAACTAGCACAACTCCAACAACAACTCCTAATCCATCCCCTACTACTACAACTACAACTACTATAGTTGTTGGAACTACTGCTACTACTACTGCTACTATTACTACTGCGGCTACTACAATAACTACTACTGCTACTACTATTACTAATATTACTACTAATACCGCTACTACTATTGCTATTGCTACAACTACTACTATAACTAATAATACTTCTGCTACCACTACTACTACTACTACTACGAGTACTACTATCACTACCACCACTACTGCTACTACTACTACTACAACAACTTCTACTAGTATTACTAGAACTACTACTACTGCACCTACTACTACTAACGCAACGACTGCTACTACTACACCTACCAATGCTACTATGGCTAATACTGCTATAACTACTTCCACTACTTCTACTTCTACTAGCACTACTACTACTTCAACTAGTACTACTACCACAAAAACAAATACTACTGCTGCTACTAGTACTACTACTATAACAACAAATACTACTTCTGCTACTACTTCTACTACTAGTTCTTCTATAAGAACAACAACAACTACTACTACTACTTCTAGTAGCACAACAGCTACTGCTACTACTACATCTGCCACAACTACTGCTAATATTTCTACTACAATCACTTCTCTTACTACTGCTACTACTATTAATGCTACTGCTACAACTAATACATTTTCAACTACTACTACTACTACTACTACTACTATGTCTGTTACAACAACTACTACTACAATTTCTACTACTACTGCTGCTGCAAGTACCATCACTTCTAAATAACTACTGCTACTCGTACTACTATTGCTGCTTCTACTTCTACTATTACTACTGCTACTATTGCTACTACTACCACCACTATTACTATTACTATAGCTACAACTACCGCTGCATTAACTTCCATAATAACTACTAATACTACGACTATTGCTACTACTTCTGGTAGTGCTTCCACTATTGCTACTACTGCAACTACAACTACTACCACTACAGCGGCTACTGCAGCTACTGTTGTCGCTACTACTACTAAAACTACTAACAATGCTGCTACTACAGCTATGGCTACTACTGCTACAACTGCAACAACAGCAACTACTACAATTGCAAATACTACTAATACCACTACTACTACTACTACCATTGCTGCAACAACTACTTTTGCTACTACTACTACAACAGCTACTACTATTATAATACTACTACTACTACAACAGCTACTACTATTATAACTACTACCACTACTACTCCTGTTGTCAATGCTGCTTCCACTGTTGCCACTACTGCTACTACAACTACAACTACACCTACTAATAATACTTATCCTACTGTGACTATTGCTACTACTACTGCTACTTCTACTACTATAATTATTACTACCACTACTATTGCTGCTTCTGCTACCAGTAGTACTATTACTACTTCTGCTACTAGTACAACAACTACTACTGCTATTGTTGACACAAAGGCTACTACTACTATTACTACAAGTATTACTCCTACTACTAATAATACTACTACGGCTACAACTTTTACTATTACTACTACTTCTGCAATTACTACGACTACTACTACTACCACATCTATTGCTACTACTTATACTGCAACTACTACTACTATTATTGCTACTGCTACTAGTATTACTACTATTGGAACTACCACTGCGACTACTACTACCACCACTACTACTACTGCTTCTGCTGCTGCTGCTACCACTATTGCTATGACTACTACTTTTCGTACTACTATTACCAGCGTGACTACTTCAGTCACTACATCTATTGCTATTCCTATTAACACTACTACTGCTACTACGACTGCAGCTACTACTAGCATTATAGCTAATACCACCACCACGACTACTACTACTACTACAATTATTACTTCCACTACTACTACTACTACTACAATAATTATTATTACTACTACTGCTTTTGCTACTATTGCTGCTATAGCTACCACTGCTATGATAGCTGCTATTATTAATACTATTACTACTACTACTGCTACTACTACTGCTGCTACTACTACCACTATTACTACTACAAGTGCCACCGATGTTGCTACAACTACTACTACTACCACTACTACTACTGCTGCTACTACTACTATGAGTACTACTATTGTTGCTGCTATTGCTACTACTACTAATACTACTTTTGTTACTATAGCTACTACTAATAATTCTCCAACCGCTACTTCTTCTTCTTCTTCTACTACTACTACTACTACTACTTCTACTACTACAAATGCTACCACGACAACAACAACCACTACTGCTGCTATTGCTACTACTACTACTACCACTACTGCTAACACTACTAATGTTGCTGTTGCTATAGCTGCTACTGTTGCTGCTACTGCAACTACTACTATACCTACTTCTTCTCCTACTGCAACAACTGCGACTACTACTGCTACAACTAGTACTGCCACTACTACCACAAATACAACTTTTGGTGCTACTACTACTGCTGCTGTTACTGCTACTACCGCTACTACTACAACAACTATTTCTACTACAGCTACTGGTGCTATTTCTGCTATTACACCTATAACTACAACTAATACTACAAATACTACTAATACTACTACTATAATCGCTTCTACCACTATTACTACTGCTACAAGTACGATAAATACTACTGCTATTACTATTACAACTACTGTTGCTACAACAAGTACTACTGCTCCTACAACTATTATAACTTTTACTATTAATGCTACTACGGTTACTTCTGCTATTACTACTACTCCTCCTACTGCTACTCCTACTACAACTACAACTACTACATCTACTACTACTACTACTAGTCCTATTCCTACTCCTACGCTAACTCCTACTACAACTACTGCTATTATAACTAATACTACAACTACAACTGCCACTGTTGCTGCTACTGCTTTTGCCACTTTTACTACTATGACTATTACAACTACTACTATTACTACTACTATTGCTACTACTATTACTACTACTACTACTACTACAACTACTACAACTACTACAACTACTACTACAAATACTACTATGACTACTACTACAACTACTACTACTACTACTCCTACTCCTACTACTACTACTACTACTACTACTGCTGCTATTATTCCAACTACTACTCCTACTATGACTCTTACTACTTCAACTCTACTACTACTACTACTAGTGCTACTACTACTACTACTCCTACTACTGCTACCACTACTACTTCTACAGGCACTCCTACTACTCCGACTACTACTACTACTTCTACAGGCACTCCTACTACTCCTACTACTACTACTTCTGCTACTACTACTACTACTAATACTACCGCTACTACTCTCTTGCTACTACTACAACAACCACTACTAATGCTTCAAATACTTCTACTACTACTTCTACTACTACCACTACTACTTCTTCTAGCCCTCCTACTGCTATTGCTACTGCTACTACTACTACAACTACTACAACAACAACAATAATAACATCAACAATAATAACAACAACAACAACAATAACTACTACTACTACTACTAGTACTACTCCTCCTCCTCCTCCTATTGCTACCACTACTACTACTAATAATACTGCTACTACTATGACTTCTACCACAACTACTACTATTATTCATACTACTTCTACTACTGCTACAATTGCTACTACTACTAGTACTAATACTACTACTACTACTACTACTACTACTACTACTACTAATACTACAATACCTTCCACTTCTCCAACTAATACTACTACTGCAACTACTACTGCTGCTTCTACTACAGTGACTACTACTACTACTGCTGCTGATACTACTACTATTACTACTGCTACTACTACTACTACTTCTACTACTGCTACAGGTACTACAACAACAACCACCACTACTACTACTACTACTCATACTACTACCACTACTATTGCTACTGTCACTTCTCTTGCTACTACTACAACTACTATTACTATTCCTGCTACTTTTGCTACCACTACTACTACTGCTACTACTACTACTGCTACTACTACTACTATTGCTGCTACGACTGCTGCTACTGCTACTACTACTAGGGCAATCACTACTACTACTACTGTAGCTGCTGCAACTACTACTACCACTATCACTACTATAGCAGCTACTCAAGCTACTACTACTACTACTTTTGCAGTTGCTTATTGTACTACTACTACGACAACAACAACAACTTCTAGTTATGGCACTACTACTACTACTGACACGATAATGGTACTGCTTCAACTATGATAATTACTACTACTACCACTTCTACTTCTAATACAACTACTACTGCTAGTACTTTTGCTACTACTACAATTGCAACTCCTACTCATACTACTATAGCTACAACTCCACTTCCACTACCATTATTACTAATATTGCAATAATAATTACTACTACTACCACTTCCCGTACCACTTCCACTGCTATTACTACTACTACAACAATAACTACTACTGCTACTACTACTTCTGCTACTACTACTACTACTACTACTCTGACTACTACTACTACTACAACTCCTACTGCGACTATTAGTACTAATGCCACTACTACTACTATTACTACTACCATTACAACTGCCACACCTACTACTTCTACTGAGGCTCCTACTTCTACTCGTACTATTACTCATACTACTACTACTACTACTATTACTTCTACCACTCCTACTATTACTACTACTACTATTACTATGACTATTACTACTGCTTCTCCTACACCTATTACTACTCCTACTACAACTACAGTACACCTATTACTACCCCTACTACTACTCCTACTACTAATACTAGTACTTCTACTACTATTACTATTACTAGTACTACTACTACTACTTCCACTACTACTGCTACATCTACTACTCCAAAAATGACTACTACTAGTGCCACAACTGCTACTCCAACTAATACTACTACTGCTACTACTGCTACAACAACAACTACTACCACTACTACTACTACTACTACTACTATTACTAATAATAATAGTAATAAAAATAATAATACTACAACTACTACTTCTACTACTACTACAATTTCTACTAATACTACAACTACTATTACTACAACAACTACTACTACTTCTTCAGCAACAACTACTACTATTACTAATACTGCTACTACAACTGCTTCAACAACTACAACTACTGTTACTAATACTACTACTACTACTATTACCACTACTACTACTACTGCTGCTACCACTACTACCAGTACTTCTACTACTACTACTACTACTACTACTACTACAACTACTACTACTTCTCCAAGTACTACCACTCCTACATAAATTACTACTACTACTGCTAGTACTATTGCTACTTATGATACTACTACTACTACTGCAACTACCACTACTACTGCTACTGGTACTATAACTACTAATTCTACTCCTGCTAGTACTACTACTGCAACTAATATTCATACCACTATAGCTACTGCAACTACTTCTACTACTACAACTACCATAACTACTACTACTCCTACTACCCCTACTCCTACTGTTGTTGCTACCACTACTATTACTATTATAACTATTATTATTGTTGCTGCTACTACTACTACTATTACTTCTCCTAGCACTATTACTCCTACTACTACTATTACTTCTCATAGCACTACTAGTAGTTATAGCAAGAATAGGAGTAGTAAGACTAGTGGTAGCAGTAGATTTAGTAGTAGGAGGAGTAGGAGTAGTTGAAATAGTATAAGTAGTAGTAGTATGAATAGCATTAGTAGTTGTAGTAGTAGTTGTTGTTGTAGTAGTAGTTGTTGTAGTAGTATTAGTAGTTACCAGTACTTGTAGTCATAGTTCCAGTAGTTGTAGTAGTAGTAGTTGCAAAAGTGGTTGTAGCAATAGTTGTAGTAGCCAGAGTAGTAGTGGCAACAACAGCAGTAGTTGTTGTCATACTAGTAGTGTTAGTAGTAGTAGTACTAGCAATAGAAATAGTAGTAGTAAAAGTAGTAGTAGTAGTAGCAGCAGCAGCAGTACTAGTAGCAGCAATAGTAGAACTCGTCGTAGTAGAAATAGCAGTAGTAGGATCATTAGCAGTAGTCGCTGGAGTAGCAGTAGTAGCAGAAGTAGTAGTAAGTGTAGTAGTAGTAATAGTTGTAGTAGTAGTAGCAGTATACGTAGCAGCAAAAGTAGTAGTTGTAGTAGCAATAGTAGTAGCCGTAGTTGTGGTAGTAGGAGAAGTAGAGTAGTAGCAATAGCAGTAGCAGTAGTAATAGCAGCAGTTGGAGTTGGAGTAGGTGTCAGAGTAGTAGTAGTAGTAGTAGGCATTGGGGTAGTAGTAGTTGTAGCAAGAGTAGGAGCATTAAGACTGGTGGTGGTGGTGGTAGTAGTAGTAGGAGTAGGAGTAGGTATCATAGTAGTAATAGTAGCGACAGTAGCAGCAGCAGCAGCAATAGTAGTAGTTATTATTGTTGTCATAGTATTAGCAGTAGTTTTAGTAGTAGTTTTAGTAGTAGTAGTTATTGTTGTAGTAGTAGTAGCAGTAGTTGTAGCTGAAGTTGTAGTAATTGTTGTTGTAGAAGCAAAATTTGTAGTAGAAATAGTTATCGTAGATGCTGCTGCAGCAATAGTAGTAGTAGTTGCAGTAGTTGTTGTTGTAGAAGTAGTTGTTGTTGTACTAGTAGTGTTAGTAGTAGCTAAAGTATTAGTAGCAGTAGCAAGAGCAAGAGCTGCAGTGGTAATAGCAGCAGCAACACTAATAGTAGTAGCAGTACCAGTAGTATCATCAGTTGCAGTAGTCACAGTTGTTGCAGAAGTCACAATAGTTGTAGTAGCAATAGTTGTATTAGTAATAGTAGTATTCATTACAGCAAAAGTAGTAGTAGTAGTAGTAGTGGAAGTAGGAGAAGAAGAGTAGCAGCAGCAGTAGGAGTAGTAGTGGGAGTTGGAGTGGGAGTAGTAGTAGGCGTTGGGCTTGTAGTAGTTATAGCAAGAGTACGAGCAGTGACACTAGTGGTGGTAGTAGTTGTAGTAGTAGTAGAAGTAGGAGTAGGAGTAGTTATCATAGTAGTAGTAGTAGTTGTTGTTGTTGTTGTAGTAGTAATAGTATTAGTGGTAGAAGTAGTTGTAGTAGTAGTGGTCGTAGTAGTATAGTACTAGCAGTAGTAGCAGCAACAGCAGTAGTAGTAGTCGTAGTAATTATGGTAGTAGTAGTTGTGGTGGTATTGGTTATTATTGTTGTAGTATTAGCAGTAGTTAACGTAGTAGTTGTAGCAATAGTTGTAGTTGTAATTGCAGTAGCAGTAGTACTAGCGACAAAAGCAGTTATAGCAATAGTTGTAGTAATCACTATAGCAGCAGCAGAAGTTGTAGTAGCAGCAGCAATTGTAGTAGTAGTTATTATCGTACTAGTAGCATCGGTAGCAGCAGTACTAGCAGTAGAAGTAGTAGTAGCAAAAGTAATAGTAGCAGTAGCAGTAGCACAGTAGTAGTGGTAGTAGCAACAACAACACTAGTAGTAATAGCAGTAGCCGTAGTAGCATCATTAACAGTAGTTGCAGTAGTAGCTAAAGTAGCAGTAGTAATAGTAGTAGTAGCGGTAGTGATAGTAGCAGTTGCAATATTCGCGGCAGCAAAAGTAGTAGTAGTAGGAGAAGTAGAGTAGCAGTTGTAGTAGTAACTATATTAATGGTGGTGGTAGCAGTAGTACAGTAGCAATTGTAGTAGTAATAGAAGTAGTTATAGTAGTAGTAGTGGTATCAATAGCAGTAGTGGTTATGGTAGTAGAAGTGGTAGTGATAGAAGTCATAGTAGTAGTGGTTGTTGTAGTAGTTGTAGTTGTAGCAGTAGTAGCAGTAGTAATAGTAGGCAAAGCAGTAAAAGTAGTTGTAATAGTAGTAGTAGTAGTAGTAATAGGAGTAAAAGTAATAGTGGTAGTAGAAGTAGTAGTAGTAGCGATAGTAGTGGTGGTAATAGTAGTAGTGAGAGCAATAGTAGCAGTAGTTGTAGTAGTAGTAGTTGTACTAGTAGAAGTAGTCATAGTAGTGGTAATAGTAGCAGCGGAAGCAGTAGCTGCATTAGTAGTACTAATCGTATTGGTAATAGTAGTAGTAGCAGCAGCAGTAGTAGTAGCAGTAGTTGTGGTAGTAGTAGTGATAGTAGTCGAAGCAGCTGCAGTAGTAGCCGTAGTAGTAATAGTAGTAGTAGTAGTAGTCATAGTAGTTTTAGTAGTAGTAGGAGCAGCAGTAGTAGAAGGAGTAGGAGAACTAGTAGTAGTATTAGTAGCAGTAGTTGTAGCAGTAGTAGTAGCAAGAGTTGTTGGAGTAGTAGTTGTAGTAATAGTAGTATTATTTGTTGTAGTAGCATCAATAGGAGTAGTGGTAGCAGTGGTAGTAGTAGTAATAGTAGTTGTAGTTGCAGTAACAGTAGTAGTAGTTGTAGTAGCAGTAATAGAAGCAATTTCCATACTAGTTGTAGCAATAGTAGTAGTACTAGCCATAGTATTTGTAGTTGTAGTAGTTGCGTCATAGTAATAGCAACAGCTGTAGTTGTATTAGAAGTCGTAGGAGTATTATTAGTAGTTCTCGTATTAGTAGTTCTAATCATAGTCGTAGTTGTTGTAGTTGTAGTAGCAGAAGTTGTAGTAGTAGTAGTAGCTATAGTAGCCATAGTAGCAGTAGTAGTAGTGGTGGTGGTGGTAGTTTTAGTCATAGTATAAGTAGTCATAGTAGGAGTAGCAGAAGTAGTAGCATTAGTAGTAGCAGTAGTAGTAGTAGTAGTAGTAGTAATAGTAATAGTAGTAGAAGGAGTACTCATACGAGTAGCAATAGAAGTAGTAGTAGTAGTTGTAGCAATAGTTAGGGTAGTAGTAGTTGTTGTTGTTGTAGTAGTAGCAGTAGTGGTTGTAGAAGTAGTAATAGTAGTAGTAGTTTTAGTAGTAGTAGCAGTAGGAGTAGTAGTAGTCCGAGTAGCAGTTGAAGTAGTAGTAGTATTTGCAGTAGTACTAGTGTGGGAGTAGTACTAGTAGTGGTAGTAGCAGTAGTAGTAATAGTAGTAGGAGTAGTAGTAGCAGCAATAGTGACATTAGTAGTAGTAGTAGTAGCTATAGTATTCGTAGTCATACAAGTAGCAGTAGCATAGTAGTAGTAGTAGTAAAAGTAGTAATAGTAGCAGTAGTTGTAGTTGTAGTAGTAGGAGAAGAAGTAGTAGTAGAAGTAGTTGTAGTAGAAGTAGCTGTAATAGGAGTAGTATTGGTAGTATAAGTTGTAGTAGTAGTTATAGTAGTAGGAGTAGGAGTAGTAGCAGCAATAGCAGTAATAGTTGTAGTTATAGTAGTAGTAGTAGTAGTAGTAGTAGTAGCAGTCATAGTATTAATTGTAAAAAGTAGGAGTTGTAGTAATAGTATTTATAGTTGTACTAGTAGTGTAGTAGTAGTAGGTGGAGGAGGAGTAACAGCAATTGGAGTAGTAGTAGTTAGAGTAGTAGTAGTAATTGTAGTATTGTTAGTTGTAATAGTAGTAGTTATAGGAGTTGTAGTAGTGCTAATAGGAGTAGTTGTCGTAGTATTAGCAGCAGTAGTAATAATAGTAGTACAAGTAGATATAACAATAGTAGTAGTAGTAGCAGGAGTAGTAGCAGTAGTAGTTGCGATAGCAATAGAAGTAGCGGTAGTAGAAGTAGTAGCAGCAGTAGTTGTAGTAGCAGTAATAGTAGTAGCAGTAGTAGCAAAAGTAGTGGAAGCTGTAAGAGTAATAGTGGAAGCAGCAGTAGCAGTAGCAGCAGTAAGAGTAGTAGCATTTGTAGCAGTAGTATTAGTAGTAATATTGATAGTAATAGTTGTAGGAGTAGCAGTAGTAGTGGTAGCAGCCGAAGTAGTAGTTGTAGTTATTGTTCTAGCAGTAGGAGTACTCATAGTAGTAGTAGTTGTAAGAGAAGTAGAACTACTAGCAGTAGTTATAGTAGTAGTAGCAATAGTAGCTGTTGTTGGAGTAGTAGTAGCAGTATTAGTAGTTGTTATTGTTGTAGTAGTTGCATTAGTAGTTATAGCGATAGTAGTAGCAGTAGCGGTCGTAATAGTAGTAGTAATGGGATGAGCAATAGAAGCTGTAGCAGTAGTAGTAGAAATATTTATTGTAGCAGTAGTTGTAGTACTAGAAGTAGTAGCTGTAGCAGTAGTAGTTGCAGTAGTATTTGTAGTAGGAGTAGGAGTAGTAAAAGTTGTAGTAGTAGTAGTGGTAGCTATAGTAGCAGGAAGACGAGCACTAGTTGCAGTAGGAGTAGTAGTAGTAGTAGCAGTATTAGGAGTGAGAGTAGTAGTAGTATTGGTAGTAATATTAGTAGTTTTTGAAGTAGTAGTAGTTGCAACAACAATCATAGTTCAAGTTGTCATGTTAGTAGCAGTAGAAGTAGTAGTAGTTGCAGTTGTAGTAGTAGCAGTAGTAGCAGTAGTAAGAGTAGTGGCAGTGGTAGTAGAAGAAGTTGTAGTAGTAGTTGTTGTTGTTGTAGTAGTTGCAGTAGCAATAGTAGTAGCAGCAAGAGTAGTAGTAGAAGTAAAAATATTGGTAGTAGCAATTGCAGTAGTAGCAGAATTAGTAGTTATATTATAAGTAGTAGTTGCCGTAGGAGTGAGAGTAGGTGTAGTAGCGATAATAGTAGTAGTAGTTGTAGCAGCAGCAAGAGTATTAGTAGTCGTAGTAGTAGCAATAGGACAGTAGTAGTAGCAGCAATAGTAGTAATTTGAGTGGCAGTAGTAGTAGTAATAGTAGCTGTAGCAAAAGTAGTAGTACTAGCAGTAGTAGTAGTAATAGTCATTGTAGTAACAGAAGCAGCAGAAGTTATGGTAGTTGTAGTAGTAGCAATATTAGGAGTGAGAGTAGTAGTTGTATTGGTAGTAATATTGGTAGTTGTTGAAGTAGTAGTAGTTGCAAGAGAAATCGTAGTTCAAGTTGTCCTGTTAGTAGCAGTAGAAGTAGTTGTAGTTGCAGTAGTAGTAGAAGGAGTGGAAATGGTAGCAGATGTAGTAGTAGTTGTAGTTGTTGTTGTTGTAGTAGTAGTAGTAGCAATAGTAGTAGTAGCAAGAGTAGTAGTAGAAGTGGAAATATTGGTAGTAGTAGTTGCAGTAGTAGCAGAATTAGTAGTTATATTATAAGCAGTAGCAGCCGTAGGAGTGAGAGTAGGTGTGGTGGTGATAATAGTAGTAGTAGCTATAGTAGTAGCTAGAGAATTAGCAATCAGAGTAGTAGTAGCAGCATCAGTAGTAATTGGAGTAGTAATAGTAGTTCTTGTTGTTGTAGTAGGTATAGCAATAGTAGTAGTACTAGCTGTAGTAGTAGTAATAGTCGTTGTAGTAATAGAAGCCATAGAAGTAGTAGTAGTAGTAGTAGTAGTAGTAGTAGTAGTAGTAGTAGTAGTAGTAGTAGTAGTAGTAGTAGTAGTAGTAGTAGTAATTGTTGTTGTTGTAGTAGTAGTAGTAGTAACAGTAGTAGTTATAGCAAAGTTATAGTAGGAGAAGCAGTAGTGGCATACGCGTTAGTAGCAGAGGTAGTTGTAGTAGCAATAGTGGTATTAGTAGTGGGACTGCTAGTAGTAGTAATAGCAGTAGCAATAGTAGTAGTAGTAGTGGCAGTTATAGTAGAAGTAGTGGCAGTTGTAGTTGTAGGTGGTGTAGAAATAGTAGTCACAAGAAAAGTAGCAGTGGTAGTTATAGTAGTAGCAGTAGTTGTAGTAGAAGTAGTAATCATAATAGAAGGTATAGTGGTAGTTGCAGTAGTAGCAGTAGTAGTAGTGGTGGTGGTGCTAGTAGTAGTAGCAGTAGTTGTCGGAGGAGTATTTGGAGCAGTAGCAGCAAGAGTAGTTGAAGTAGTAAAAGGAGTAATAGTAGTAGTAGCAATAGCAGTAGTAGTTGTAGCAATGGTAAGTGTACTAGCAGAAGTAGTAGTAGTAGCAGTAACAGTCATTGAAGGAGTAGTAGTACTAGTAGTAGTAGTAGCAGTAATAGAAGTAATCATTGTAGCAATAGTGATAGTAGTAGTGGTGGCTGTAGTATTAGTTATAGTTGTAGTAGTCATAGTAGGAGTAGCATTAGGACTAGTAGGGGTAGCAGCAACAGTAGTAGTAGTTGTCGTAGTAGTAGTAGGAGTAGTGATAGGAGCAATAGTCATAGTAGCTATGATAGTAGTAGCAGTAGTGGTTGTAGTAGCTGTTGTAGGAGTAGTTGTTGTAGTAGCAGTAGTGTCGCATACTAGTAGTAGTGGTTGTAGTAGTAGTAGTAGTAGCAGTAGTAGTAGTAGCATTTGTAATAGCAACACCAGTAGTAGTACTATTTGTTGTAGCCATAGTAGTACTGGTAGCAATAATACACATAGTAGTTTTAGTAGTGGTAATAGTGATAGTATTAGTAGTGGTAGTAGTAGTGTGGTTGTAGTAGTTGTACTAGAAATAGCCGTAGTAGAAGTAGCAACAATAGTAGTAGTAGTAGTAGTACTAGCAGTATTAGTAGTAGCAGTTGTAGTAGTACTTGTAGTAGTAGTGGCAATAGCAGTTGTCATAGCAAGATGAGAAGTAGTAGTCGTAGTAGCACTAGCAGCATCAATAGTAGTAGTAAGAGTAGTAGCAGTAATGGTAGCAGTAGTAGTTGTGGTAGAAGTAGTAGAATTAGTCGTAGGACTAGAAGTAGCAAAAGTAGTAGTAGTAATAGTAGTTGTAGTTATCGTAGCAGCAATAGTAGCAGCAGCAGTAGTAGCAATAGTAGTATTGATAGTAGTAGTAGTAGCAGTAGTTATAGCAATAGCAATAGGGGCAGGAGCAACAGTAGTTGCAGCAGCAGTAGTAGATATAACAGTATTAGCAATTGCAATAGTAGTAGTAGCAGTAGCAACAGTAGTAGTAGTAGATATAGTGTTAGCAGTAGCATTAGTAGTAGTAGTAGCAGTAGAAGAATGAGTAGTAGCTATATTGGTAGTAGTAGTAGCTGTGATCGTAACAGTAAGAGTAGTGGCAGTGGTAGTAGCATTAGTAGCAGAAGCAATAGTAGTAGTAGCAGTAGCAACAGTAGTAGTAGTAGATATAGTGTTAGCAGTAGCATTAGTAGTAGTAGTAGCAGTAGAAGAATGAGTAGTAGCTATATTGGTAGTAGTAGTAGCTGTGATCGTAACAGTAAGAGTAGTGGCAGTGGTAGTAGCATTAGTAGCAGAAGCAATAGTAGTAGTAGC
Organism: Trichopus zeylanicus subsp. travancoricus; assembly: GCA_005019695.1. NCBI lineage: Eukaryota > Viridiplantae > Streptophyta > Magnoliopsida > Dioscoreales > Dioscoreaceae > Trichopus > Trichopus zeylanicus. Next base: position 55,748 of record RXID01021899.1, read on the forward strand.
AGTAGCAACAGTAGTAGTAGTAGATATAGTGTTAGCAGTAGCATTAGTAGTAGTAGTAGCAGTAGAAGAATGAGTAGTAGCTATATTGGTAGTAGTAGTAGCTGTGATCGTAACAGTAAGAGTAGTGGCAGTGGTAGTAGCATTAGTAGCAGAAGCAATAGTAGTAGTAGCAGTAGCAACAGTAGTAGTAGTAGATATAGTGTTAGCAGTAGCATTAGTAGTAGTAGTAGCAGTAGAAGAATGAGTAGTAGCTATATTGGTAGTAGTAGTAGCTGTGATCGTAACAGTAAGAGTAGTGGCAGTGGTAGTAGCATTAGTAGCAGAAGCAATAGTAGTAGTAGCAGTAGCAACAGTAGTAGTAGTAGATATAGTGTTAGCAGTAGCATTAGTAGTAGTAGTAGCAGTAGAAGAATGAGTAGTAGCTATATTGGTAGTAGTAGTAGCTGTGATCGTAACAGTAAGAGTAGTGGCAGTGGTAGTAGCATTAGTAGCAGAAGCAATAGTAGTAGCAGTAGTTATAGCAGTAGTAGCAGTGGTAGAAGTAGTAAGGAATAGTAATGGTAGTAATAGTAGCAGTAGTAGCAATTGTAGTAGTAAAAGTGGTAGTTGTAGTAGTTGTAGCTGTAGGATAAATTGTAGTAGCAGTAGCAATAGTAGTAATAGTAGTAGTAGGAGGAGGAGGAGGAGGAGGAGGAGAAGTAGTAATGGTAATAGTTGTAGTAGTAGTAGTAGGAGGAGAAATAGTAGTAGTAGTAGCAGTAGTCATAATCGTAGTAGTAGTTGTTGTTATCGTAGTAGTAGTGGTAGCCGTAGTAGCAGTAGTGGTAGCACTGATAGTTGTAGTAGCAAAAACATTTTTAGTAGGAGTAGTTATAGCATTAGGAGCAGCAATAGTAGTAGTAGTAAAAGTAGTAGCAGTAGTAGTAGTTGTAGTAAAAGTAGTAGCAGTAGTAGTAGTTGGAGTTGTAGCAATATTAGTAGTAGAAGTAGTAGCAGTAGTTGCAGCAGCAGTAGTAGGAGGAGTAGTAGGAGTAGGAGTAGTAGTAGGATTGGGAGTAGTAGGAGTAGTAGTAGGAGGAGTAGTCAGAGTAGGAGTAGTAGTACTAGTAGGAGTAGCTGTAGGAGTAGTAGGAGTAGTAGTAGAAGTAGGAGTAGTCAGAGTAGTAGGAATAGTAGTAGTAATAGTAGGAGGAGTAGGGATAATATTAGTAGTAGGAGAAGCAGTAGTAATAGTTGTAGTAGTAGTGGTAGTAAGAGTGGCAGGAGTAGTAGTAGTGGTAGGAGTGGTTATTGTAGTAGTAGTTGCACTAGCAATAACAGTTGTTGTAGTAGCAACAGTAGTTTGCTTAGGAATAGGAGTAGTAATAGTAGTAGCAATAGTAGCAGTAGCAGCAGTAGTAACAATAGTTCTAGTAATAGTAGTAGCAGAAGTAGCAGCAGCAGTAGTAGCAATAGTAGTAGTAGCAATATTGATAGTAGGAGTAGTAGTAGTAGTACTTGTAGAAGTAGGCGTAGTAGCAGTTAGGAGTAGTAGCAGTAGCAGTAGCAGTAGTAGTGGTTGGAGTAATAGAAGTAGCAGTAATAGTAGTAGTAGTTGTTGTAGTAGTAGCAATAGCAGTAGTAGTTGGTATGTAGTTATTGGAGGATTGAGAGTAGTAATCGTAGTTGTAGTAGTAGTAGTAGCAATAGTAGAAATATTAGTGGCAACCATTATAGTCAGAGAAGTAGTAGTGGCAGCAGTATTAGTAGAATAGCAATAGTACTAAGAGCTGTAGCTGTAGTAGCCATAGTAGTAGCCAAAGTAGTAGTAGCAACAGCAGCTTTTGTAGCAGTAGTAGTACCAGTAGTAGCACTAGTAGTGGTGGCAGGTGTAGTAGTGGCAGTAGTAGTGGCATCAGTAGTAGTAATAGAAATAGTAGTATTTTAGTGGAGCAATCACAGTAGTAGTAATAGTAGCAATAGTAGTAGTAGCAGTAGTCAAAGTAGTAATCGAAGCAGTCACGATAGTAGTATTGGTAGCCGTAGCAATAGCAATAGCAGTTGCTGTAGTTGTAGTTATAGTAGTAGCACTAGCAATAGCGGTGGTTTTAGAAGTATTAGTTGTAGTTGGAGTAGTAGTACCAATAGGAGTAATAGCCGTAGCAGTAGTAGTAGTAGCAATAGTAGTAGAAGTTGTAGTAGAAATAGTAATAGTAGTAGTAGTAGTAGTAGTAGTATTGGTAGTAGTAGTAGAAATAGTAGTAGTAACAAAAGTAGTAGTAGTAGTAGGAGTAGTATTAGTAGTAGTAGGAGTAGCAGTAGTAATAGTAGTGTTAGTAGCAGCAGTAGAAGTAATAGCAGCAGTAGTTGTAGGACTAATAGTAGTTATGGTAGTAGTAGCATTAGTAGTAGTAGTAGTAGTAGTACCACCAATAGTTGTGGCAGTAGTTGCAAAATTAGTAGTAGTAGCAACAGTAGTAGTAGCAAAAGTGGCAGTAGTAGCAGCCGAAGTAGTAGCAAAAGTAGTTAAAGTAAAAGTAGCAGTAATAGGAGTAGCTGTGGTAGTAGAAGTAGAAGTAGTAGTAGAAGTAGTAGCAGTAGTAATAGTAGTTGTTGTTGTAATAGTGGTAGCTGTAGTAGTTGTAGTAATAGTGGCAGCAGCAGCAGCAGTAGTAGCGTTGCCATAGTGGTAGCAGTTTTAATAGTGGTAGCAATGGCAGTATCAGTAGTGGTTGAAGAAGTAGTGGCAATAGCAATAGCAATAGTAGTAGCAGTAGCAGTAGTAATAGTAGCAGCAGTAGTAGTAGCAATAGCAGTAATAGTAGCTGCAAATGTAGCAGCAGTAGTAGTAGAAGTAGTTGGAATAGTAGTAGTAGTAGTTGTAGTTGTAACTATAGCAATAGGAGTAGCAATAGTAGTAGGAGCAGCAGTGGAAGTAGCAGGTGTAGTACTAGTAGTAGTAGTAGCAATTCCAGTGGGAGTAGCAGTAGTAGTAGCAGGATAGTGCCAGTAGTAGCTGTAGTAGTATTAGTTATTGTTATTGTAGTGGTCATAGTAGTAGCAATAGTAGTTGCAGTAGTAGTTACAGTAGTTGTAGTAGTAGTAGTAGCATTAGTGGACGATGGCGAAGACATAATTGGAAAGAAATTCTTTGAACAATCCACTGCCGGACTGAAAATCCTTCTGGTAATTATGTAGCAGTAGTGTTAGCCGTAGCAACTGGAACGACAACAGCAGTAGGAGTAGTAGTAGTAGTAATAGCTGTAGCAATAGTAGTAGTAGTGGTATTAGTAGTAGTAGTAGTATTAGCAGTAGCAGTAGTAGATGTAGTAGTGGCAGTAGTAGCAGTAGAATCAGTACATGAAGCAGTAACAGTCGTAGTAGTAGTAGTTGTGGTAATTGGAATAATAGTAGAAGTTATGGCCGTTGTAGTAGTAGTAGGAGCTACTCTAGTAGAAGTAGTAGCAATAGCAATAGTAGCTGTAGCAGTAGCTATAGCAGCAGCAGTAGTAGTAGCTGTAGTAATAGTAGAAGTAGAAGCAATTGGGGTAGTAGTTGTAGTAGTAGTAGTTGTTGCTGTAGTAGCTGTAGTTGTAGTTATTGTACTCCCTGTAGTAGCAGTAGTCCTAGTGGCAGCAGCAGCAGGACTAGTAGTAGTAGCTGTAGTAGAAGTGGCAGCAGTAAAAGTAGCAGTACTAGTGGTAGCATAAGTAGTAGTAGTAGCAATAGCAGTTGTTAGAGTAGAAGCATTAGGACTAGTAGCTATAGTAGTTTTAGCAGTCGAAGTAGTAGCATTAATAGTTAGAGTGGTAGCAGTGGCGGTAGCAATATCAGTAGTAGCAATAGCTGTATTAGTTGCAGCAGCAGTAGTAGTAACTGCAGTAGTAGTAGCAAAAGTAGTTGCCACAGTAGTAGTAGCCATGGTAGGAATAGCAATATTAGCAGCAGTAGCAGTAGTAGTACTAGTAGTCTTATCAGTTATAGTAGTAGGAGTAGCTGTGGTAGTAATACCAACAGTGGCAGTAGTAGTAGTAGATGCCATATTAGCAGAAGTTGTTGTAGTACTAGCATTAGCTGCAGCAGCAGCAGCAGTAGTAGCAGTAGTCATAGTAGTACTAGTAAGAGTAGTAGTATTAGTAGCAGTACCAGCAGAAGCAGTAGTCATTGTAGTAGTAGAGGTAGTAGCAGTAAAAGAAGTAGTAGTTGTAGTGGCAGTAGTTGTAGTAGTAGCAATAGTAGTAGCAGTTGCATTAGTTGCAGTAGGAGTTGTTCTGGTACTAGTAGTAGCAGTTGTAGTAGGAAAAGCAGCACCAATAGCAGTAGTAGTAGAAGCAGTAGTAGTACTAGCAGTAGTATTAGTGGTAGTAGTAGCGGCAATAGTAGCAGTAGGAGTTGTAGTAGTAGTGGTGGTAGTAGTGGCGGTAGTAGTAGTGGTGGTCATATTAGTAGTAGCAGTAGCAATAGCTGTTGTAGCTGTAGTAGCAGTACAAGTAGTAGTTGTAGTGGTTGTCGGAGAAGTCATAGTAGCAGTCGTTGTTAGAGAAGTAGTAGTGCGAGTAGTAGTAGTAGTAGTAGCAGTGTAGTTGAAGTAGTAGTAATAGTAGAATTAGCAATAACAGTAGTTGTCATAGTTTTAGTTGTAGTAGTAGTTGTAGTAGTAGTAATAGTAGCAGTAGTAGTAGCAATAGTAGAAATAGTAGTAGTAGTAATAGTAGAAGCATTTGTAGTAGCAGTAAAAGTAGTAGTAGTTGTTGTAGTAGTAATAGTAGTAGTTGTACTACTACTACTACTACTAGTAGTAGCAGTATTACTCATAGTAGTAGTAGTATTAGCAGTAGTTGTAGCAACAGCAGTAGTAGTTGTTCTAGCAGTTGTAGTAATGATAGTAGTAGTAGTAGTAATTGTAGTAGAAGTAGTTGGTATAGTAGTACTTGTAGTTGTACTGGTTGTAATAGTAGTAATCGTGACAATAGCGGTAGTAGGAGTGGTAGTAGTACTAGTAGTACTAGTAATAGTAGTGGGATAGTAGTAGTACTAGTAGAAGTAGTAGTAGTAGTTGTTGTAGTATCAGTAGTAGCAGTTGTAGTAGGAGTAGCAGTAGTTTTAGGTGTAGCAGTAGTGGTAGTAGGATTAGTAGTAGTTGAAGTAGTTGTAGTAATAGATGTAGTAGTAGTAGGCATAGTAGTAGTGGCAGTAGTGGTAGGAGTAGTAGAGTAGTAGTTGTAGTAGCAGTAGGAGGAGTAGTAGTCATGGTAGGAGTTGTTGCAGTAGCAGTAATAGGAATAGTAGCAGAAGAAGTCGACGTAGGTGTAGTAGTAGTAGTGGTAATAGTAGTTATAGTAGTTGTAGTAGCAGTGGTAGTTGTAGTAGTAGTAGGGGTGAGAGTAGTACTAGTAGTGGTAGGAGTAGTAATAATAGTAGTAGCAGTAGCAGCAGTAGGTGTAGCATTACTAGCAGTAGGAGAAGTAGCAGTAGTAGTTGGAGAAGCAGCAGTGGTAGCAGCATTAGTAGTAATGGCAATAGTAGTAGAAGTTGTAGCAATAGTAGTAGTAGTAGTAGCCACAATAGTAGTAGCAGCAGTAATAGTACTAGCCATAGTAGTAATAATAGCAGTAGTAGTGGCCAAAGAGGTAGTAGCATAAGTAGTTAAAGTGAAAGTAGTTGTAGCAGTAGTAGTAGCAGTAGTAATAAATGCAATAGTACTAGTAGTAGTGGTAGTAGTAGTGGCAGTCGTAGTAGAAGTAGTTGTAGTTGTAGTAGTAGTAGTAGTTATTGTAGTAGTAGTAGTAGTAGTAGTAGTAGTAGTAGTAGTAGTAGTAGTAGTAGTAGTAGTAGTAGTAGTAGTAGTAGAAGTAGTAGAAGTAGCAGTAGTAGCAGTAGTAACAGTTGTTGTCGTAGTAGTAGTAGTAGCATTTGCCATAGTGGTAGTTGTTTGAGTAGTAGTAGCAATGCCAGAGTCAGTAGTTGTTGCAGAAGCTTGAGTAGTAGCAACAGTAGTGTTAGTGGTAGTATTAGCAATAGCAGCTGTAGTAGCTGCAGAATAGTAGTAATAGCAGTAGAAGTAGTAGGAACATTTGTAGTCGCTATGGTAGTAGGCACAGTAATTGGAGTTGCAGGAGTACTACCACTAGTAGTAGTAGTAGAAGTAGTAGTAATAGTAGTAGCTATGGTAGTTGTTGTGAGAGCTGCAGTAGTAGTAGCAGTAGTAGGAGTAGTGGCAGTGGCAACAGTAGTTGCAATACTAATAGGAGTAGTAGTAGTAGTCACAGGATAGTACCAGTTGTAGTAGTTGTTGTATTTGTTGTGGTTGTACTCGTAGTAGTAGTTGTTGTAGCAGTTGTAGTAGTAGCAGTAGTAGTACTAGTTGTTGCAGTAGTGTTAGTAGTAGTAGCAGCAGTAGCAGGAGTACTAGTATTAGTAGCAGTAGTAGTAACGTAGTATAGCAGCAGTAGTAGTAAAAGCAGTACTTGTAGTAGTAGCAGCTGCAGGAGTAGTAGTAGTTGGAATAGTAACACTAAGAGTTATGGTAGTAGAAGTACTAGTAATAGTAGGAGTTATGGAAGTTGTAGTAGTAGTAGTACTTGCCACTATAGTAGAAGTTGTAACGTTAGTAGTAATAGTTGTAAGAGTAGTAATAGCAGTAATAGTAAAATTAGCTATAGTAGTAGTAGGAGTAGAAGTAGTTGGGGCAGTAGACGTAGTAGTAGTAGTGGTCGTTGTACTACTAGTAGTAGTTGCTGTAGTTGTAGTAGTAGTAGCAGCGGTAGTAGTCGCTTTAGTAGGAGTAGTGCTTGTAGCAGCAGCTGCAGCAATAGTAGCAGAAACAGAATAGCAGTAGTAATTGTAGCATTAGTGGTAGTAGAAGCGATAGTAGTACCAGTAGCAGGTGTAAGAGTAGAACTAGTGGGAATAGTAGGTATGGCAATTCTAGCAATCGCATTAGTAGTAGTAGAAGAAGGAGTAGTAGCAAAAGCAGTAGTACTAGTAGCATTAGTAGCAATAGCAGTAGTACTAGCAATATCATTAGTAGCAATACCTGTGTTAGTTGCAGCCATGGTAGTAATAGCTGTAACAGTTGTAGCAGAAGTAGTAGCCACAGTTATAGTAGACATGGTAGTAGTATTAGCAGCAATAGTAATGACAGTAGCAGTTGCAGCAGTAGGAATAGAAGTAGTAGCAATAGTAGTACTAGTAGTCTTATTAGTTATAGTAGTAGTAGTAGGAGTAGGAGTTGTAGGAATAGCAGTGGTAGTAATACCAACAGTAGTAGTTGTAGTAGTAGTAGCTATAGTATTAGCAATAGTAGTGGATGTCGTATTAGTAGAAGTAGTTGCAGCTGTAGTAGTAGTAGTACTAGCAGTAGCCGTAGTAATAGAAGTAGCAGTAGTTGTAGTAGTACTTGAAGAAGTAGCAGTAGCAGTTGTAAGAGTAGTAGTATTAGTGGCAGTACTAGCCGGAACAATAGTCGTAGTTGTAGTGGAAGTAGTAGCAGTTGCAGTAGTAGTAGTTGTGGTAGTAGTCATAGAAGTTGTAGCAGTAGTAGCAGTAGCAGTAGCTATAGTAGAAGAGGTAGCACATGTAGTAGGAATAGTAGTATTAATAGTAGTAGCAATAGTTGCAATTATTGAATTAGCAGCCGTAGTAGTAGTATTTGTATTAGTAGTAGTAGTCAAAATAGTTGTAGTTGAAGTAGTAGTTGTACTATTAGTCGCAGTAGTAGCAGTAGTAGTAGTAGCAATAGTTGTAGTAGTAATGGCATTAGAAGTAACAGTATTAGTTGTAGTAGTACTATTGGTAGTAGTTGTTATTGTTGTAGCATTAGTAGTTGCTGAAGTAGTACCAGAATTAGTAGCAGTATGAGTAGTAGTAGCATTAGTAGTTGCTAAAGTAGAAGCAAAATTAGTTGAAGCAAATGTGGGAGTAGTAGTAGCAGAAGTATTAGCAGAAGAAGTTGTAGTAAAAGTAGCAGTAGCAGTAGTAGTAGTAGTAGTAATAATTACAGTAGTTGTAGCACTAGTAGTAGTGGTAGAAGTAGTAGTTGTAGCAGTAGTATAGTAGTAGTAGTTGTTGTTGTAGTAGTGGTAGTAGTGGTTGTTGTATGGGCAAAAGTTGTAGAAGTAGGAGTAGTGATAGATGCAGTAGTAGTAGCTATGGTAGTAGTAGTAGTTGCAGCAGCAGCAACAACAACAGTAGTACTAGTAGTAGGACTATTAGGAATATTAGTAGTAGTACTAGTAAGAGTAGTACCAATAGTAGTAGTAGTAGTTGTTGTTGTAGAAAGTAGCAGTAGTTGTAGTAGCTGTGGTAGTATCAGTAGTAGTAGTAGCAGTAGGTATAGTTGTAGCTGTAGTAGCAATAGTGTTATTAATATTAGTTGTAGTATTAGTAGTAGTAGCAATAGCACTAGCAGCAGCAGTAGCAGCAATTGCAATAGTAGTCATAGTAGTAGTAATAGAAGTAGCAATAGTAGTAGTATTAGCCGTAGTAGTAGTTGTAGCAACAGTAGTAGTCACAGTAGTAATAGCAGTAGCAGTAGTAGAAGTAGTAGTCGTAGCAGTCATAGTAATAGCAGCATAAGTAGTAGTAGTAGTAGATGCCATTGTAGTAGTTTTTGTAGCAGTTGCAGGGCTAGCAGTTATAGGAACAATAGTAGTTGGAGTTGTGGTAGTAGTAGTACTAGTAGTGCTAGTAGTTGTAGTAATAATAGTAGTAGTTGTGGTCGTTCTAGTAGTAGTAGTAACCGCGGTAATAGCAGCGGTAGTAGCAGCAATAGTAGCAGCCGTAGTAGCCTTGGTAGCAGCAGCAGTAGTAGTAGCTGTAGGTGTAGTAGTAGTCACAGTAGGAGTAGTAGTAAGGGTAGTAGTAGCTGTAGTGGCAGTAGCCATGGTAGCGGTAGCAGTAACATTAGCCAAATAAGCAATTGTTGTGTCAATAGTAGTAGTAGTGGTAGCAATAGTAGTGAAAATAGTAGTGTTAGTCGTAGAAGTAGCAGTATTAGTAGCAGCAATAGTAGTAGTAGTCGAAGTAGTGGTAGGAGCGGCAATTGTAGTTGTAGCAGCAGTAGTAGTAGGAGTAGCACTAGCCGCAGAAGCATTAGTAGCAATAGCTACAATAGTAGTAGCAGTAGCTGCAGTAGTAGTAGTAGTATTAGAAGTGGTTGCTGCAATAGTAGTAGTAGTTGTGGCAGTAGTAATAGTAGTAGTAGCAGTAGTAGCTATAGTGGTAGCGGTAGCACTTGTAGTAGGAATAGTAGTATGCGTATTAGTAGTAATATTTGTAGTAGTCGCAATAGTTATAGTAAATGTAGTAGCTGTACTATTAGTCACAGAGTAGCAGCAGTAGAAGTAGCAATAGTTATAGTAGCAATGGCATTAGAAGTAACAGTATTAGTTGTAGTAGTACTATTAGTAGTAGTTGTTGTTGTTGTAACATTCGTAGTTGTTGAAGTAGTACTAGAATTAGTAGTAGTAGTAGTAGCAGCAACAACATTAGTAGTTGCTGAAGTAGAAGCAAAATTAGTTGAGCAAAAGTGGCAGTAGTAGTAGCAGAAGTATTAGCAGAAGTAGTTGTAGTAAAAGTAGCAGCAGCAGTAGTAGTAGTAGCACTACTAGTAGTACTAGTAGAGAAAGTAGTTCTAGCAGTACTATAATAGTAGTAGTAGTAGTGGTTGTTGCATGGGCAAAAGTTGTATAAGCAAGAGTAGTCATAGCAGTAGCAGCAGCAGTAGCTGTGGTGGTAGTAGTAGTAGTTGCAACAGCAGCAACAGCAACAATAGTACTAGCTGTTGGACTATTAGGAATAGTAGTAGTAGTATTAGTAGGAGTGGTACCAATAGTAGCAGTAGTTGCAGGAGTAGTACCAGTAGTAGTTGTTGTTGCTATTGTAGAAAGTAGCAGTAGTTGTAGTAGTTGTGGTAGTAGTAGCTATTGTTGTAAGTGTAGTAGTAGTATTATTATTATTATTATTATTATTAGTAGTAGTAGTAGTAGTACTAGTAGTAGCAGTAGCAGCAATAGCAATAGTAGTAGCAGTAGTAGTAATATAAGCACCAAATAATAGTAGTATTAGTCATAGTAGTAGTTGTAGCAGCAGCAGTAGCCATAGTAGCAATAGTAGTAGCAGTGGTAGAAGCCGTAGTAGTAGTTGTTGTGGCAGTTGTAGGAACAATAGTAGTTGGAGTTATGGCAGTAGTAGTAACCACTGTAGTAGCAGCAGTAGTAGCAGCGATAGTAGTAGCAGTAGTAGCCTTGGTAGCAGATGCAGTAGTAGTAGTTGTAGGTGTAGTAGTAGTCGTAACTGGAGTAGTAGTAGTAGTAGTAGTTATAGTAGTAGTAGTCATGGAAGCGGTAGTAGTAGCACTAGCCAAATAGCAATTGTTGTAGCAATGGTAGTAGTAGTAGTGTTAGTCGTAGAAGTAGCAGTAATATCCGCAGTAGATAGTACTTGTAGTCGAAGTAGTGGTAGAAGCAACAATTATAGTAGTAGTAGTAGTAGCAATTGGAGTAGCAGTAGTTGCTAAAGCATTATTAGCCGTAGCTGCAGTAGTAGTCATATTAGAAGTAGTAGTAATGGTAGTAGTAGTAGCAGTAGCAGTGGTACTAGTAGAAGTACTAGTCGGAGTAGTAGTAGTAGTAGTAGTAGTAGTAGTAGTAGTAGTAGTAGTAGTAGCTGTAGCAGTAGTAGTAGGAGGAGAAGCATTAGCAGTAGTTGCTGTATTAGTTGCAGTAGTAGTAGTATTTTTAATAGAAGTAGTAATAGTAGTAGTAGTAGTAGTTATAGTAGCAGTAGTGGCAGTTGTAGTTGTAGGATGTGTAATATTAGTAGTCATAATAGGAGTAGTAGTGGTAGTTACAGCCGTAGCAGTTGTAGTAGGAGCATTAGTTGCAATAGTAGTGGTAGTAGTAGTAGTATCAGTAGTGGTAGGAGTAGTTGGAATAGTAGCAACATTAGCTGTAGACATGCCGATAGGAGTTGTAGTAGTGGTAGTAGTGGTAGTAGCGGTAGTAGTGCTAGCAGTGGTAGTATTAGTAGCAGTAGTAGTAGATGTAGGTGTAGCAGCAGTGTCAATAGTTATAGGTGTAGTAGAAGTAGCAGTAGTAGTAGTAGTAGTAATAGTAGTTGCAATAGGGAGAGTAGTAATTGTACTAATAGTTATAGCAGTAGTAATAGTGGTAGCAGTAGTTATAGTAGTAGAAGTAGTAGTAATAGCAGTAGTAATAGTAGTAGTAGTACTCATAGTAGTAGCAGTAGAAGTACTAGCAGCGGTAGTTGTTGTAGCAGCAGTATTCATCGTAGTAGTAGTCAGAGTAGTTGCAGTAGCAGTAGTTGTAGTAGAGTTAGGAGTGGTAGTAGTGATAGTAGTAGTAGTAGTGCCAGCAGTAGCAGCAGTAGTAGTAGTAGGAGTAGTTGTAGTAGTAGCAGTAGTAATAGCAGCAATAGGTGTAGTTGTAGCAGTAGATGTGGCCATAGCAGTACTAGTACCAATAGCAGCAGAAGCAGTAGTAGTAGCGGTGGAAGTATTAGTCACAGTAGTAGCAGCAGTAGTAGTGGTAGCAATAGTAGTAGTAGTAGTAGTAGTAGTAGCTGTAATGGTGGTAGCAGAAGCAATAGCAGTAGTAGCAGTAGTAGCGGTATTAGTAGTAGAAGTCGCAACAACAGTAGTAGTAGTTGTAGTCATAGTGTTAGTAGCAGCAGCTATAGTAGCAATAAGAGGAATAGTAGTAGCAGTAGCAGTAGTAGTAGTAGTAACTATAGACTGAGTGAGAGTAGGAGCAGTATTGGTAGTAATAATATGAGTAGTAGCATCAATCATAGTAGTAGTTGTAGTATTGTAGCAGTAGAAATAGCAATAGTAGCAATAGCGGTAGAAGTATTAGTAGTAGTAGTCGTGGTGGTGATCGTAGTAGTAGTAGAGTAGTAGTAGTAACAGAAGTAGTAGTAGCAATAGAAATAGAAGTAGTAGTAGTGGTAGTAGTAGTGGTAGCAATAGTAGCTAAAGTAGTAGTTGTATTTTGAGTAGTAGTGCGGTAGGAGTAGTAGTTGTTGTAGTAGGAGTGGGAGTAGTAGTAGTAGTAGTAATAGTAGTAATAGTAGTAGCAGTAGTGATAGTAGAAGTAATAGTAGTATTATTAGTTGTTGTTGTAGTAGGAGGAGGAGAAGTAGTAGTAGTAGTAGTAGTAGGAATAGCAGCACCAGCAGCGGTAGTAGTAGCAATAGTAATAGTAGTAGTCATAGTAGGAGTAGTTGTAGGAGTAGTAGCAGGAGTAGTAGTAGAAGTAGTAGTAATAGTAGTGATAGTAGTAGCAGTAGTGGCAGTAGCATCAGTAGTAGGAGTTGTAGTAGTAGTTGTAGTAGTAGTTGTAGCAATAGTAATAGCAGCAGCAGTAGTAATAGTAGCTGTAGTTGTAGGTGTAGTGGTACTGGTAGCAATAGTGGCAGTAGTAGGAGCAATAGTAGTAGTAGTAATAGTGGTAGCAGAAGTAGTAGCAGTAGCAGTTGTAGTAGTGGCTGGAGTAGAAGTAGTTGTGGTAGTAGTACTACTAGTAAGAGTAGTAGTAGTAGCAGTAGTAGTAGAAGTATTAGCCGCAGCAGTTTCAATATTACTAGTAGTAGTAGGAGAGTAGTTGCCATAGCAATAAGAGAAGTAGTAGTAGTAGTAGTAAGAATAGTAGTAGTAATGGAAGTAGTAGTAGTGGTAGAAGTAGTAGTTTTTGTAGTCGTATTAGAAGTAGCGGAAGCAATAACAATAGGAGTAGTTG
>RXID01021900.1:0-63213 GCA_005019695.1 Trichopus zeylanicus subsp. travancoricus
TGCTACTACGAGTACTGCTTTTACTACTACTACTACGACTATTACTACTCCTACTACTTTTACTACTACTATTTCCACTACTACTGTTATTACTACTGCTACTATAGCGACCAATGCTAATATTAGTACTACAACTATTACTAGTACAATTGCTACTACTGCTACTACTACTACAGTAACTACTGCTACCACTACTACTACTACTGCTATTATTGCCCCTACTGCTACAACAACTACAATGCCAATTACTACCACTGCTACTACAACTACTATTGCTCCTACTCCTACTACTACTACTAGCACAACTACTGCCATTGCAACTGTTGCTACTACTGGTACGACGACTACTACATGTACTGCAACTACAACTACTACTACAACTAATAGTTCCCTGCCTACTACTACAACTACTGCTGCTGTAATGACTCAACTTCACGAACCACTATTACTACTGTGACTACAGATGCTACTACTACTATTGCTACTACAACTGCTACTACTACAGCAACAGCTAGTACTATGACTACTGCTACTACTACTACTACTAAAACTATTGCTCCTACTACTAATACTACTACTGCTAATACAGCTACCGGACTACTACCACTACTTCTACTACTACTACTACTACTACTACTACTACTACTACTACTGTTGCTGCTACTACCACTGCTCCTGCTATTGTCGTCACAAAAACAACTACTACTGCTATTGCTACTACTACTACTACTACTATTACTACTACTATTATGATTACTACTACAACTATTGCTACTAGTACTACTACTACAACAAAAACTACTGCTACTTCTACAACTATGGCTAATGTTACTACTACTACTCCTGCTGCAACGACAACTACAATAACTACTACTACTACTACTACTACTTTTACTACTGCTACTAGTACTACTACTACTAGTGCTACCGTTTCTACAACTAGTACTACTATTGCTACTACTACTACTACTACTACAAATACTTCTGTTGTTGCTACTACACTCACTACTAATACTATTACTACTACTACTACTACCATAACTACCACTACAATGATTGTCGTTACTGCTACAGCTACAACAACTACTACTACTCCTACTATAGCGACTGTAACTACTACTATTACATCTCCAACTCCTACTACTATTGCTACTGCTACTGCTACTACTGCAACGGCTACGGCTGCTACTACAGCTACCACTACTACTACTGCTACTACTGCTACTACTACTTCTACTATTACTTCTACTAGTATTAGAACTACTACTACTTCTACAACTACTACTATTTATTATACTACTAATGCTCCTATTGCAACTTCGACCACTTCTACTACTACTGCATCTAGTACTACTACTACTAGTACAACTGCTACTTCAACTACAATACTACTACTACTACAACTGCTACTACGGCTGCTACTGCTGTAGGTACCACTACTTCTCCAACAATTGCCACTGCTCCTGCTACTACTTCCACTACTATTACTACTGCTACCACTATGACTACTACAACTACTATTATTGCCACGATTGCTGCTACTACTAGTACTACTGCTATTACAGCTACTATTGCTACTAATTCCACGATTGCTACGACTGCTACTATAGGTACTACTACTACTACTTCTGTAACTATTGCTTGTATTGCTATAGTTGCTAAAACTATTACTACTACTACAACAACAACAACTACTACTACTGCTACTACTGCTACTATTGTTGCTACTACTACTACTACTACTACTATTTCTACTGCTGCTCCTACTACTTCTCATGCTACAACTACTACTATTACTACAACTACAACTACTACTACAGCTACGGCTACTACAAGTACTACTGCTACGACTACTACTACTATGACAGCTACTACAACTACTACTACTATCACTATTGCTACTACAACAACTACTACTATTACAACTACTGCTACTACTACTACTATTACTACTACAACTTCTACTACTACGACTTTTGCTACTACTCCTTCTACTACGGATACTACTACTGCTACGACTGCTACAACAACAACTATTACAGGCTACTACTCCCACTATAACTATTCCTACAACTACTCTTGCTACTACTCCAACTATTACGATTGCTACTACTTCCCGAAAGCTACTACCACTACTACCACAACTATAATTGCTCCTACCACTACTACAACAGGAACCACTTCTACTACTGCTACTCCTCCTCCTCCTACTAGTACAACCACTACTGCTACTATTACTAATTACACTACTATTACTACTTCTGCTAGTCCTACTATTACTA
Source organism: Trichopus zeylanicus subsp. travancoricus (assembly GCA_005019695.1). Classification (NCBI taxonomy): domain Eukaryota; kingdom Viridiplantae; phylum Streptophyta; class Magnoliopsida; order Dioscoreales; family Dioscoreaceae; genus Trichopus; species Trichopus zeylanicus. The sequence continues at coordinate 2,283 of RXID01021900.1, forward strand.
CTATTGCTCCTAGTATTACTTCTACTACTACTACTTCTGCTACTCCTCCTACTACTTCTTCTACAACAACAACAACTACTGCTACTACTAGTACTAAAACTACAACTGCTACTACTACTACTATTTCTACTACTACTATTACTACTAATACTACTACCACTACTACTACTACTACTACTACTACTACCACTACTACTACAACAGTAACGATTACTACTATTACAACTTCTCCTACTACTATAACTATCCTGTTGCAACTACTACTACTTTAGATACTACAACAACTACTAATACTAGCCCAACAACTACTACAACTACTACACCTTCTATCGCTACTACTACTACTACTGCTACAACTATTGCTACTACTGCTACTGTTGCTCCTGCTACTACTACTACCATTACTACTACACAACTACCACTACTACTATAACTACTACTACTACTACTACTGCTCATTCGGCTACTATAACTACAACTACTACTATTATAGTTGTTGCTGCTACTATTGCTGCTACACTCCTACTGTTACTGCTACTAATGTTACTAATACTACTACTACTACTACTACCACCACCACCGCACCTTCTGCTACTACTACTGCTAATGCTTCGCCTACTACTTCTACGACTACTACTGCTACAGCTACTACTAGTACTTCTCCTTGAACAACTATTGATATAACTACTACTATAATTACTGTTGCTACTACAACTTCTACTATTAGCACTACAACTATTGCTATAACTACTGCTGCTGCTACTACTTCTACTACTACCGCTACTACTACTACTAGTAGTACCACCACTATTGCTACTACTATTACTATAGCTACTACTACTACTACTGCTACTGCTACTACTACTACCCCTCCAACTACAACTACTTTTGCTATAAATATTGGTACTACTACTACTACTACTACTACTACTACTACTACTACTACTACTACTACTACTACTACTACTACTACTACTACTACTACTAATACTAATACTACTACTACAACTACAACTACAACTACTACTACTCCTCGTACAACTTCTACAACTACCATTGCTACAGCTACAACTGCGGCTACTGCTAACACAACTATTACTACAACTACTCCTACACAAACTCCAAACTCCGATTCCTACTACTACATCTACAACTGCAGCAACCACTTCTACTACAACTATTACTATGAGTAATCCTACTACAACTACTACTACTCTTACTACTACAAGTATTACTACAACTACTAAGAAAACTACCCCTATTACTACAACTACTACTACTCCTCCTTCCTCAACTACGACCATTGCAACTACTACAACTACAACTACTAGTAATACTACCACAACTACTTCAACTACTACTACAGTTGCTGCTGTTGCCCCTCAACTACTACTACTACTGCTGCTGCTGCTGTTGCTCCTACTACTACTACTTCTCCTCCTCCTCCTACTACTACTACTATTACTACTACTTTTACTACTAATAATCCTAATACTACAACAACAACAATGACTACTACTATTACCATACTACTACTTCAAACGCTCCTACTAGTTCTATTATGACTCCTACTACTGCAACTACTACTACTACTCCTCCTCCTGCTACTACAAGTTCTACTACTGCTACTACAAGTACTACTACTACTCCTCCTCCTCCTACTACTACTACTCTTACTACAACTACGACGATTTTTGCTATGATGTTACTACTATTGCAACTACTACTAGGCTTACTATTACTACTACTACAACTACTACAACTGTGACTGCTACTACTGCTACTATTATTGCTACAACTGCTACTGCTACTGCTACAACAACAATAACAACAACAACAACAACAACTACTACTACTACGAGTGCTACTACTACTGCAACTGCTGCTGTTGCTGCTTCTACTACTTTTGCAACTATTACAACAACAACAACTACTACGACTACCACTACTACTACTACTACTACACCTATTACTGCAAATACTACTAATACTATTACTAATACTATTACTACTGTTGCTTCTACTACTCCTACAATTATTACTACTACTACTAATGCAACTTCCACTACTTCTACTACCACTACTGCTTCTACTACTACTCCTACTACTACAACTACTATCATACTACTACTACTGCAACTTCAACAACTGCTACTGCCACTACTACTGCTGCTACTACTCCCACTACTACAACTTCTATCGTACTACTACTACTCCTACTACTATTCCTCCTACTACTACCACTATCGTTGTACTACTACTACCACTTATGTTGCTACTACTACTTCTACTTCTACTACGACTACTATCATTCTACTACTACTACTACTGCAACTTCCACAACTGCTATTGCCACTACTACTGCTGCTACTACTCCGACTACTACAACTTCTATCGTACTACTACTACTCCTCCTACTACTACTACCACTACTGTTGCTACTACTACTATTGCTGCTACTACTGCTACAACTACTACTACACCTATTATTACTAATATGACTACAACTACTATGACTACTACTACTACTATTACTACTGCTGCTACCATTAATACTGGCATTGCTACTACTCCTTCTACACTTATTACAACTACCAATACTTCTATTGCTAACGTTACAGCTACTCCTACTACTACTCCTACGACTGCTACTATTGTTGTTGTTGCTGCTGCTGCTACTACTGCTACAACAACAACAACTACTACTAATACTACCACTTCTACTACGAATACTATTACTCCTACTATAACTACTACTACTACTAGTACTACTACTTCTCAAACTACTACTACTTCTACTACTATTCCTCCTACTACTACTGCTACTACTGCTTTTAATACTACTACTACTACTACTACAACTACAACTACTACAACAACAACAAGTACTACTACTATTATGACCACTCCTACTTCTACTACTTCTGCTACTATTGCTTCCACTACAATAACTATTGCTACAGCTTATGCTGCTATAACTACTACTATGGCTACTACTACTGCAACAACTGCACCTATTGTTGCAACTACTATAATGCTAGTAAAACTAATTCTACTAGTACCACTACTACTCTATAGTATAAATATTATTATTAACAATACAGCTACTACTACACCAAATAATACTACTACTACTCCAACTGCTCCTACTAATACTCCTACTACTACCACTACTACCACTACTACTTCTACTGCTACTACGACTTCTACTACCTCTACAACTAGTACAACTCTTACTACTACTACTTCAATTCTTCCAGCTTCTACTACAACTCCTACTAATATTACTTCTGCTGTACCTACTACTGTTACTACTTCTACTTCTACTACTACAACTACTGCTGCTGCTGCTATGACTACTACTAGTACCCCTACAACTCCACCTACTACTACTACTACAATAACTGCTACTACTACGTCTGAAACAACTACTACTGCTACCACTACTGCTGCTGCTACTACTACCACTCCAACTCCAACTCCTAATACTGCTCCTACTACTACTCCTACTACAACTATTACTACTACAACTACTGCTACCGCTACTAATAATAATAATACTACTACTACTAGTACTAATACTACTACTACCTCTACAACTACTATTACTACTACTACTACTACAACTGCTAGTATGACTATGGCTACTACTACTAATATTACTATCACTAGTACCAGTACTACTACTACTACTACTGCCGCTACTGCTACTACTATGAATACTACTACTACCACTACTGCTACTACCTCTACTACTACTACTACTATTATAACTACTACACGACTACTACAACTACTACTACTCCAACAACTACTACAATTACTCCCACTAATAAGACTACTACTCCTACTACTGCTACTACTTGAATTAATGCTAATACTACAACAACTACTATTACTACTACTTCAACTACTACTACTGCTGCTGCTACTACTACTGTTGCTACTACTGCTGCTACTACTTCTACTACTACTACAATAACAACTACTACAATAACAACTACTACTATAGCTACTATTGCTATTGGAGCTACTACTACAACTAAATTAATAATACTTCTATTGCTACTACTACTACTACTACTACTAATACCACTACTACTAAAAGAACTACTACTACTGCTACTACTACTACTACTAAAACTGCTACAACTACTACTACTCCTACTGCTACTCCTACTGCTACTGTCACTACTACAACAACAATAACTACTACCACCACTATTCCTACAACTGCTACAACACCTACTATGACTACTAATACTACCACTCCTAGTACCACTCATACTCATATTCGTAGTACTACTACTACTACTCCTCCTACCACTACCACTACTACAACTCACACTACTACTCCTACTCCTGTCACTACTACTACTATGACTTCTACAACTACTATTACTACTATTTCTGCTACTACTACTGTTACTTGTATAATTCCTACGACTACTATTACTACTGCTACTGCTACTATGACTCCTACTAGTATGAATACTATGACTACTACTATTACAACTAATGCTATTACTAATACTATTTGTTGTTGTCGCTGCTTCTGCTGTAGCTATTGCTATTGCTACTAATACAACAACAACAACTACTGCTACTAATACTATTGCTACTATGGCTTCTACTACTACTATGACTATTATTAATGCGACTACTAATGCTAGTGCTAGTGCTACTACTATTTCTGCAACTATTGCTACTTCAACTACAACTTCAACTACTATTACTACTTCTACTACCAACTTCTGCTACTACTACCACTGCTACTAATACTATTGGTAGTACTACAGCTACTACTACTACAACAACAATCACTGCTACAACTAACTACAACTACTACTATTACTACTACTACTATTCCTCCTCCTGCTGCTGCTACTACTACTACTACTACTACGATAATAACTACTACTACTACTATCACGACTACAACTACTTCTCAAACCATTACTGCTACTACTACAACTACTGCTATTGCTACTGCTCCTACTACAACTGCTGCTGCTACTACTATAACTACTACTATTGCTCTACCACAACTACTATTGCTACTACTTCCTCTACTCCTATTGCTACTATTACTACTACTTGTGCCACACCGACAACTATAATTATTTTTACTAATTATACTCCTACTACTATAACTACTACTACAAATACAATTGGTACTCCTACTACTATAGCTCCTACACCTTCTACTACAGCTCATGCACACTCAACTACTGCTACTACTTATACTACTAGGCCCTCTAATACTACTACAACTACAACTACATCTGCTACTATGATGACTAGTACCACTACTACTGCTGCTATTAATGTAACTACTACTGCTACTGCTATCACTAATACTACTACTACTACTGCTACTATTACTACTAATACAGCAATTACTACAACTACGGTGACTATTTCTACAACAACTAGTACTACTACTTCTTCTACTACAACTACTGCTACAGCTACTACCATGGCTAATACTACAACTACTAGAAGTTCTGTTGTTGCTAATATTGTTACTACTGCTGCTACTACAACTACTGCTGCTTCTGCAACTACTGCTACTTCTGCAACTACTGCTGCTACTTCTGCAACTACTGTTGCTACTACTACTACTACTACTACTACTACTACTACTACTACTACTACTACTACTACTACTACTACTACTACTACTACTACTACTACTACTACTCTTGCTGCTGCTGCTGCTGCTGCTGCTGCTGCTATTACTACTACTATGACTACTACTAATATGGCTGCCATGACTTCTACTACTAATACTTTTGCCACTATTACTACTACGACTACTACTTCTACCACTGTGACTACTATTACTACAACTATTACTTCTACAACTACTATGACTGTTACTACTGCTACTATTGTTATTATCTCTACTACTACTACTACTACTCCTCCTCCTCCTCCTCCTAACACTACTCCTCCTACTACTACTAACGCTGCTACTGCTATTACTAATACTACTATTGCTACTACTGCTACTGCTACTGTTGCTGCTGCTACTAATACAACTATTATGACTACTACTACAACAACTACTACTCCTACTACTACTTCAACTCCTACATCCATTGCCAATAGTATTTCAACTACTACTACTGCTGCTACAACTACTAATGCTACTACTAATCATAATGCTACTACTACTACAACAACAACTATTGCTATTACTACTACCACAACTCCTACTGCTACTACTCAAACTACTACTACAACTCCTAACACTCCATCTACTACTACTACTATTGCCCCTAGTATTGCTACTACTACTATTTCTAATACTTATACTACTACTACTACTCATATTACTATTACTACTAATATTACTACTACTACTACTCCTCCTCCTCCTACTACTACTACTGCTGCTGCAGCAGCTGCTGCTATTGCTGCAACTGCTACTACTACTAGTAATACTACAGCTACTACAATTAGTACTACTACTACTATTATTACTACAATAAGAACAACAACTACTACAACTACTACTACTTCAACTACTACTACGACAACAACAACTACTCCTACTTCTACTCCAACGAACACAACAACAACAACAACTACTACTGCTACTACCGTGACTTCTATGACTACTACTACTACTACTGCGAGTTCTACTACTACTATTACTACTGCTACTATTGCTGCTACTACTGCTCCTACCACCACTACTTCAACTACTTCTACTATGACTACTACTACTACTACTACTACTACTACTACTACTACTACTACTACTACTACTACTAATATATTTGCTACTACTACTACTCCAAGTACGGGTACTACTACTACTAAGACTAATGCTACTTCTACTACTATTACTACAACTTCCAATCCTACTACTACACCTACTCTTACACCGACTCCCACTACTATTCCTACTACTGCTATTACTAATACTGCTGCTACTAATACTACTATTACTAATACTCCTAACACTCCTAACACTACTACTACTACTATTTCTACTGTTACTATTACTACTACTACTACTACAACTACTCCTACTACTCCTGCTGTTGCTGTTGCTACTATTGCTACCACTATAACTACTACCATTTCTAATACTACTACTACTCCTACTCCAACTCCAACTATGATTACTGCTCCTACAACCACTACCACTACCACTACAACTACTACAACTTCTAATAGTATTCCAATTCCTACTACGACCACTACTAGAACTACTATTATTTCTACAACTACAACTACAACTACAACTACTATTATTTATACTACTACAACAACTACTACTACAACTACTACTACAACTACTATTAATAATACTACTCTCCTACTACTACTCCTACTCCTACTACTAAGACTACTAATACTACTACTACTACTAAGAATACTAGTACTACGACTACTACTACTCCTCCTACTACTCTGACTACTACTAACACTACTACTACTACTAAGCCTAATGCTACTGCTACTGCTACTACTACTACAACAACAACTAACACTACTACTACTTCTCTTAAAACTACTACTGCTGCTACTACGAATCCTACTCCAATAACTTTTATTGTTACTACTACTACTGCTGCTACTGCTGTTACTACACCCGCTAATCCTTCTATCACTACTGCTGCTACTAGTTCTACTACTACGATTACTACTATTCATACTCCTTCTAATATTACTGCTACTACTTCTACTATTACTACTATGACTACTACTAGTTCTATTAAAACTCCTACAACTTCTACAACTAAGACTACTTTTACTACTGCTTTTACCACTACTACTACTGCATTAAAATTTGGATATTTATAGATGAGGAATAATGGACCTTTCTTAATTTGTTTTGCCGTTCCGGTTCTAACTAGTGTTTAGGAATAGAATGAAATTTGTTCTTTCATTTATTAACTGGTTTTTTCATTTATGAAATATCAAATAACAATAACAATTCGATTCTAATTCTATTTTAATTCTATAGGGTTGAATAAAAACTTAACTGATAATTTTTTATAGAATCAAATTGCTATGCTTAGTGTGTGACTCCTTCTTTAAAGTAAGTTTATAGTTTAGAGTTGGGTTATGATTTCATAGATTGTTGAACCCTACTACCACCACTGCTACAACTACTAGAACTTTTACTACTACTAGCTACAACTACTACTACTGCCACTACTACCCCAATTACTACCACCACAACTACTACTGCTACAACAACCACTACTACTTCAGTTACTGCTGCTACTTCTACTACTAGTACAACTATTGTTACTACTACTACTTCTACTACTACTAATATTCCTGCTCCAACTTCTACTACTACTACTACTACTCCTACTCCTATAACTACTACTCCTAGTAGTACTACTCCTACTACAACTACTACTACTCGCCCTCCAACTACTGTTACTACTACTACTACTTCTGTTACTAGTACTGCTACTATTACTACTCTTATTATTACTACTATTATTTCTACTACTTCTACTACTACTACTATTAGTGCTAGTACTACTACTACAACTATGACTCTTACTACTACTGCTACTGCTTCTACTACTGCAACAACTACTACTACTACTTGTACTACTGCTGCTGCTGCTCCTGCTATAGCCGCTACTGCTACCACTAGTCCTAATACTCCTACTAAAACTATTGCTACTAATACTACTCTTCCTACTTCTACTACTTATACTACTACTAGTAGTCCTAACACTCCTACTACTACTGTTGCTACTGTTGCCGCTATTACTACTACTTCTCCTACTATTACTAGTACTGCTTCTCCTATTATTATAGCTACTACTACTGCTACTGCTACTTCTACTAAAACTAATATTACTACCACTACTACTGCAACTATTAGTACCACTACAACTCCTATTGCTACCGTTACTCTACTACTACTACTATTATTACGACTACTACAACAACTACACCTACTACTACGATTACTACTACTGCTACTATTACTAGCACTACTACTACTCCTTCTCCTCCTACAACTACAATGACTCCAACTAGTAGTACTACCACTTCTTCGACTCCCACTATTACTGCTACTACTACAACTACAACTACTACTACCACCATAATTACTACAACTACTGCCACTACTACTACTCTTACTACTACTAATACTACTATAATAACTATTGCTACTAAAACTACTATGACTGCCACTATTCCTAGTCCTAGTCCTACTTTTCCTACTACCACTACTCCTACTACTACTACTTCTTCTTCTATTACTACCAGTACTGCTCCTACTAGTCCTACTCCCACTCCTCCTCCTCCTCCTACTACTACTCCTACTATTACTACCATTACTATTGCTACTACTAATACCAATATAACCTGTATTGCTGCTACTACTGCTACTACTATTACTGCAAGTAATACTACTATTACAATGACTACTACAATTACAACAACTACTACTACAAGTAATACTAATATTACAACTACTACTACTCCTACTCTTACTAATACTACTACTGCTGCTATTACTCCTACTACAACAACAACTACTACTACAACTACTACTTCTTCTTCTACACCTACTACTACTATTACTACAACTGCTGCTACTGTCACTACTACTACAAATCATAGTACTACTAGTACTCCCACCGCTATTGCAACTACTACTATACCAACTACAATTGTTACTACTATTATTGCTACAACAACAACAACAACTACTACTACTACTACTACTACTACTTCTATTACAATAATTACTGTTGCTGCTACTATTACAAGAAGAACTACTTCTACTACTACTATGATTACTACTATTCCTACTCCTACTCCTACGAGTGCTGCTACTACTGCTACTGCTACACCTAATCCAACTCGTACTACTTCAACAACAACTACTACTAACACTATTAGTACTACTACTACTACTATTACAACTACTAATACTAATTTTACAGCTATGGCTACAGCTAATAATAAAACTACTACTACTGCTAATACTACTATAGCTATTACTACTACTACAACTACAACTACTACTATAACTACTACTACTGATAGTACTACTATTACTACTATAAGAACGACCACAACAACTACTCCTACTATTGTTGTTGCTGCTACTACTACTACTACCTACAACGGCTACTTTCACTACTGCTGCTACTCGTAACACTACAACAACTACTATTACAATTACTAATGCTAATTTTAACACTACTACTGCTACTACTACTACAACTATTACTACAACAACAACTAGTACTACTACTATAGCAACTACTACTAATACTACTACTGTTAATACTACACTTACTAATACTAATATTACTACTACTGCTACTCCTACAAGTATTACAATTGCTACTACAATAACTAATACACCTACTACTACTGTTACAACTACTTTTGCAACTAATAACACTTCTACTACTCATAAAGATACTGCTTCTGCTACTACCACTACTACACTTATTACTACCACTACAACAACTACTACTACTCTTGCTACTACTAGTTCTACTACTACTACTACTAGTTCTACTGCTGCTGCTACTACTAGTATTACTGCTCCTACTCCTACTACTACTACTACTACTATGGCTACTACTACTCCTACTCGAACTCCCATTGCTACAACTACTCCAACTAGTACTACCCCTACCCCAATAGCTACTACGCCAACTACTACTACCCCTACCCCAACAACTACTACTCCAACTACTACTACTCCTCCGATTATTACTACTGCTACACCTAGTCCAACTCTTACTACTGCTACTAATATTGCTTCTGCTACTAGTACTTCTACTACTACTACTATTACTATTACTTGTACTACTACTACTACTATTACTTCTAATACTACTATTACTACTGCTTCTACTACTACTCATACAAGTATTAGTGCTACAATGACAACTATGACTCCTACTGCTATTGCTACTACTTCTACTACTACAACTTCTGCTACTACTACTACTACTACTATTGTTGCTGTCGCTACTGCGAATGCTACTACAACTACTAGTCTTAATACTCCAACTACTATTACTACTACTACAAATATTGCTACTAATACTATTCTAACTACTACTACTACTCGTACTACTACTACTAGTCCTAACAGTCCTACTACTACTACTATTATTGCTGCCGCTATTATCACTATTACTTTTTCTGTTACTACTATTTCTATTGCTATTACTACTGCCACTAGTACTACTACTGCAACTACTAGTATTCCTATGACTACTACTTAAACTAATATTACTACTACTACAACTAGAACTCCTACTGTTATCGCTACTCTACTACTACTACTACTACTATGACTACTATAACTACTACACGTACTACTACTGCACAGTAGCTATGGAAGCGGGAGACATAGCAGCAACAGTAGTATTAGTAGTGGTAATAGTAGCAGTAGCAGTAGCAATAGTCGTACTTGTAGCAACAGTTGTAGTAGTAGTAATAGTAATTGTACTAGTAGTAGAAGTTGTAGTAGAAGTAGTAGTAATAGTACTAGTAGCAGAAGTAATAGTAGTTGTTGTTGTTATTGTTGTAGAAGTAGCTATTGCAGCCGCAGTAGCAGCGGCAGCGGCGGTAGCAGTAGGAGTAGTAGGAACTGTAGTAGTCACAATACTAGTAGGAGAAGTAGTAGTAGTTGCAAGAGTTGTACCAATAGAAGTAGTTGAAGTAGAATTAGTAGTACTAGTAGTAGTAGAAGAAGCAATAGTAGTAGTGCCAGTAGTAGTAATAGTAGCAAGAGGAGTAGTAGTCACAATAGTAGTAGAACAAGTTGTAGTAGTAGCAGGCGTAGTACTAGTAGTAGTTGTTGTTGTGATAGTTGTATTAGTAGCAGAAGTAGTAGCAGTTGTTGTTGTATTAGGAGCAGGAGTAGTAGTAGTCATGGTAGTAGTAGTAGTAGTAGTAATAGTAGTAGTAGTAGTAGTAGTAGAAATAGAAGTAGTAGTAGAAGCAAAAGTTGTAGCAGTCGTAGCAGCAGCAGCATTAGTGGTTGTAGTAGTAGCAGCCGTAGTAGTAGTTGTTGTAGTAATACTAGTACTCAGAGTTATGGTAGTTCTAGTAGTAGTAATTGCTGCAGTAGTTGTAGTAGCAGCAATAGTAGTAGTAGCAGTAGTTGTTGTAGCAATTGCGGCTACAGCTATTGCTAATACTATAACTTCTACTATTACTACTACTACTACTACTACTACTCCGAACACTACTAGTACTACTACTACTAATGCTGCTACTGCTATTACTAATACTACTACTGCTACTACTGCTACTACTGCTGCTGCTGCTGCTATTAATACTATTATTACGACTGCTACTACTACAACTACTACTACTACTACTCCAACTCCTACACCAATTGCCACTAGTATTTCAACTACTACTATTACTGCTACAACTACTAATGCTACTACTAATCATAATACTCCTACTACTACTACAACAACTATTGCTATTACTACTACCACTACTACTGCTACTACTCAAACTACTACTACAACTCCGAACACTCCATCTACTACTACTACTATTGCTCCTGGTATTACTACTACTACTATTGCTAATACTAATGCTACTTCTGGTACTGCTGTTACTACTACTACTACTCATATTATTATTACTACTACTACTTTTACTACTGCTACTACTGCTACTACTACTGCTACTACAATTAGTACTACTACTACTACTATTACTACAATAACAACAACAAAAATTACTAATACTACTATTACTACAACTACTACTATAACAACAACTACTCCTAATACTACTCCAACAAAAACAACAATAACAACAGCAACTACTGCTACTACTACCGTGACTTTTATGACTACTACTACTACTACGACGATTTCTACTACTACTATCGCTGCTACTGCTGCTTCTACCACTACTACTAAAACTACTTCTACTACGACTACTACTACAACAACAACAACAACAACAACTACTACTACTACTACTTCTATTACTAGTATAATTGCTGCTACTACTACTCCGAGTAAGGGTACTACTACTACTTAGACTAAAGCTACTGCTACTTCTACTAATACTACTACTACAATTACTACAACTTCCAATCCTACTACTATATCTACTCTTACACCGACTCCCACTACTATTCCCACTACTGCTATTACTAATACTGCTACTAGTAATACGCCTAATTCTAATGCTCATACTACTACTGCTACTAATACTATGATTACTAATACTCCTAACACTCCTAACACTACTACTACTACTACTCCTACTGTTGTTGCTGCTACTATTGCTACCACTATAGCTACTACCATTTCTAATACTACTACTACTCCTACTCCAACTTCAACTGTGATTACTGCTCCTACAGCCACTACCACTACCACTACGACTACTACAAGTTCTAATAGTATTCCAATTCCTACTACTACCACTACTACAACTACTATTATTTCTACAACGACAACCACAACTACAGCTACTATTATTTGCACTACTACAACTACTATTAATAATACTACTCTCCTATTACTACTCCTACTCCTACTACTAAGACTAGTAATACTACTACTACTACTAAGAATACTACTACTAAGACTTCTACTACTACTCCTACTACTATTACTACTACTAACACTACTACTACTACTAAGACAAATGCTACTGCTACTGCTACTACTACTACAGCAACTACTACTACTACTACTTCTTGTTCTCCTAAAACTGCTACTATTGCTACTACTAATCCTACTCCAACCGCTTTTACTGTTACTACTACTATTGCTACTACTGTTGTTACTACACCCACTAATCCTTCTACCACTACTGCTACTACTAGCTCTACTACTATGATTACTACTATTCGTACTCCTCCTAATATTACTGCTACTACTTCTACTATTACCACTACGACTACTACTAGTTCTATAACAACTCCTACTACTTCTACAACTAAGACAACTTCTACTACTGCTTTTACCAATACTACTACTACGTTAAAATTTGGATATTTATAGATGAGGACTAATGGACTTTTCTTAATTTGTTTTGCCATTCTAGTTCTAACTAGTGTCTAGGAATAGATTGAAATTTGTTCTTTCATTTATTAACTCATTTTTTTATTTATGAAATATCAAAAAAAAATAGCAATTCGATGCTAATTCTATTTTAATTCTATAGGTTTGAATAAAAATTTGATTGACCATTTTTTGGAGAGTCAAATTGCTATGCTTAGTTTGTGACTCCTTTTTTAAAGTAAGTTTACAGTTTAGAGTTCGGTTAGGATTTCATAGATTGTTGAACCCAACAACTACTACTATAACTACTAGAACTTTTACCACTGCTAGCTACAACTACTACTACTGCCACTACTACCCCAATTACTACCACCACAACTACTACTACTACAACAACCACTACTACTATAGTTACTGCTGCTACTTCTACTACTAGTACAACTATTGCTACTACAACTACTTCTACTACTACTAATATTCCTGCTCCTACTCCTACTAATACTACTACGACTCCTATTCGTATAACTACTACTCTTATTACAACTACTACTACTCGCCCTCCAACAACAACAACTACTATTACTACTTCTACTACTAGTACTGCTACCACTACTACTCTTATTATTACTTCTATTATTGCTACTACTTCTACAACTACTACTATTAGTGCTAGTACTAGAACTACAACTATGACTCTTACTACTACTGCTACTGCTTCTATTACTACAACAACTACTACTACTTGTACTACAGCTGCTGCTGTTCCTGCTGCGGCTGCTACTTCTACCACTAGTCCTAATACTCCTACTAAAACTATTGCTACTAATACTATTCTTCCTACTAATACTACTCATAGTACTACTACAAGTCCTAACACTCCTACTACTACAACTGCTACTACTGCCGCTATTCCTACTACTTCTGCTACTATTACTAGTATTGCTTCTCCTATTATTATAGCTGCTACTACTACTACTGCTACTTCTACTAAAAGTAATATTACTACCGCTACTGCTGCAACTATTAGTACAACTACAACTCCTATTGCTGCCGTTACTCTACTACTACTACTACTACTATGACTACTACAACTACTACACCTACTACTACTGCTACTACTAATACTACTACTACTATTACTAACACTACTACTATTTCTTCTCCTCCTACAACTACAATGACTCCAACTAGTAGTACTACCACCTCTTTGACTCCTACTACTATTGTTACTGCTACAACAACTACTACTACTACCATAATTACTACTACTGCCACTACTACTACTCCTACTACTACTACAACAACAACAATAACTATTGCTACTAAAACTACTATGACTACCACTATTCCTAGTCCTACTCCTACTTTTGCTACTACCGCTACTCCTACTACTACTACTACTTCTTCTATTACTACCAGTACTGCTCCTACTAGTCCTACTCCAACTCCTCCTACTACTACTACTCCTACTATTACTACCATTACTATTGCTACTACTAATACTAATATAACCTGTATTGCTATTACTACTGCTACTACAACTTCTACTACTACTATTACCACAAGTAATGCTACTATTCCTATGACTACTACTACTACTACAATTACAACTACTACTACTACAGTAATACTACTATTACAACTACAACTACTCCTACTCCTACTAATACTACTACTGCTGCTATTACTACTACTACAATGACTACTACTACTACTACTTCCTCTTCTTCTTCTACTACTACTACTATTACTACAACTGCTGCTACTGCTATTACTACTACAACTCGTAGTACTACAAGTACTCCAACCACTATTGCAACTACTACTATACCAACTACAATTGTTACTACTAGTATTGCTACAACAACAACAACAACTACTACTGCTTCTACTACTACTTCTATTACTATAATTACTACTGCTACTACTACTACAACAAGAACTACCTCTACTACTACTATGATTACTACTATTCCTACCCTTACTCCTATGAGTGTTGCTACTACTACTACTGCTACTCCTACTCCAACTCGTACTACTACAACAACAACTACTACTACAAACACTGTTAATACTACTACTACTACTATAACAACTACTAATAATATTTTTACTGCTATGGCTACTGCTAATATTACTACTACTACTAAAACAACAACAACTACTGCTAATACTACTCTAACTATTACTACTACTAAAACTACTACTACTACTACTACTACAACTACAACTACTACTACAACTACTACTACAACTACTACTACTAATAGTACTACTATTACTACTATAAGAACAACCACAACAACAACTACTACCATTGTTGTTGCTGCTACTACTACTACAACGGCTACTTCAACTACTGTTGCTACTAGTAACACTACAACAACTACTATTGCAACTACTAATGCTAATTATGCCACTACTGCTGCTGCTACTTCTACTACTATTACTACAACAACAACTACTACTACTATAGCAACTACTACTAATACTACTACTATTAACACAACACCTACTAATACTAATATTACTACTACTTCTACTCCTACAAGTATTACAATTGCTACTACAATAACTAATACACCCACTACTACTGTTACTACTATTTTTGCAACTAATTACACTTCTACTACTCATAAAGATACTACTTCTGCTACTACCACTACTACACCTATTACTACCACTACAACAACTACGACTACAACTACTACTACTACTCTTGCTACTACTAGTTCTACTACTACTACTACCACCAGTATTACTGCTCCTACTCCTACTACTACTACTACTACGGATACTACTACTCCTACTCGAACTCCCATTGCTACAACTACTCCAACTACTACTACCCCTACCCCAATAGCTACTACTTCAACTACTACTACCCCTACCCCAACAACTACTACTCCAACTACTACTACTACTACACCTTGTCCAATTATTACTACTACTAATACTAGTGCTTCTGCTACTAGTACTTCTACTACTACTACTATTACTATTACTTATACTATTACTATTACTTCTAATACTATTGTTACTACTACTTCTACATCTACTAATACAAGTATTATTACTACAATAACAACTACGACTCCTACTACTACTGTTACTACTTCTACTACTACTACTACTACTATTGTTGCGGTCGCTGCTGCAAATGCTACTACTACTACTAGCCCTAATACTCCAACTACTATTACTACTACTACAAATATTGCTACTAATATTATTCTAACTACAACTACTACTCGTACTACTACTAGTCTAACACTCCTGCTACTACTACTATTATTGCTACCGCTATTATCACTATTACATTTCCTATTACTACTATTGCTACTGCTATTACTATTGCAACTACTAGTACTCCTATGACTACTACATAAAATAATATTACTACTACTACTACTACAACTCCTACTGCTATCGCTACTCTACTACTACTACTACTACTTCTACTATTACTACTATAACTACTACACCTACTACTACTGCTACTGCTACTGCTACTATTACTACTACTACTACTACTACTACTATAACTACAACTTCTACTACTGCTGCCACTAATACTACTTCTGCTAATACTACTACTACAACTACTACACCAATTACTACTGCTACTACTACTACTGCTAATACTGCTACTATTATTACCACTACTATAGCTACTTCTACACCTACTACTCCTACTCTTATTCCTGCTCCTACAGCTGTTCATACTGCTACTACTACTACTACAACTACTAAAACTACTAATGCTACTTATGCTACAACAACTGCTATTGCTGCTATTGTTGCCGCTACTACAACTGCTACTACCAGTATTATTAATACTGCTACTACTATCCCACTACTACTTCTTCTACTACTACTACTACCATAACTACAACAAATACTAATTTTACAACAACTACACATACTGTTACTACTATAACTACTTCTACAACTACAACCAGTACTACTAGCACAACAACTATTACTACTATAATAACTACTACTAACTCTACTACTATTACTACTACAACTACTAATACTAATATTACTACTTCTACTACTCCAACTACTACTACTTATAATACTACTACTACTACTACTACTACTACTGTAGTTACAACTACTTCTATAACAACTACAACAACTACTACTCAAATAGCTACTGCTACTGCTACTGCCGCTAATAACATTATTACTACCACCACAACTACTACTACTACAACAACAACCACTACTTCTATAGTTACTTTTGCTACTTCTACTACCAGTACAACTGCTGCTACTACTACTACTACTACTACTAATATTCCTGCTGCTACTCCTACTACTACAACTACTACTCCTAGCACTGCTACTCCGATTACAACAACAACAACAACAACTACTACTACTACTACTTCTACTACAAGTACTGCTACCACTAATACTATTATTATTACTACTATTATTGCTACTACTTCTACTACTTCTACTACTACTACTACTACTACTACTAGTGCTAGTACTACTACTGCAACTACGACTCTTATTGCTACTGCAACTGCTTCTACTACTGCAACAACCACTACTACTTGTAGTACTACTGCTCCTGCTACGGCTGCTACTACTACCACTAGTCCTAATACTCCTACTAAAACTATTGCTACTAATACTATTCTTCCTACTACTACTACTCATACTACTGCTACTGGTCCTAACAACCCTACTACTACTGCTACTGCTACTGCTGCCACTATTATCACTACTTCTGCTGCTATTACTAGTACTGCTTCTCCTATTACTACTGCTACTTCTACTAAAACTAATATTACTGCCACTACTGCTGCAACTATTACTACAACTACAACTCCTATTGCTACCGTTACTCTACTACTACTACAACTACTACTACTCCTATTACAACACCAACTACTACTACTGCTACTGCTGCTACAGCTGCAACAACTACTACTATTATTACTAACACTACTACTACTCCTTCTCCTCCTACTACTACAATGACTCCAACTAGTACTACTACCACTTCTCCGACTCCTACTACTACTGCTACTACTACTACTACTACTACACAAATTACAACAAATACTGTCAGAACTACTACTCCTACTACTACTACAACAACAATAACTACTGCTACTAAAACTATTATGACTACCACTATTCCTACACCTAGTCCTACTTTTGCTACTACCACTACTACTACTACTACAACTACTTCTTCTATTACTACTAGTACTACTCCTACTAGTCCTACTCCCACTCCTACTACTACTACTACTACTACTACTTCTTCTTCTACAACTACTACCATTACTACTGCTACTACTAATACTAATATAACCTATACTGCTGCTACTACAACTTCTACTACTACTACAACTACAAGTAATACTACTATTACTATTATCGTACTACTACTAAAACTACAACAACTTTACTACTACAAGTAATTACTACTATTAACCTACGACTACTCCTACTATCCTTAATACTACTACTACTGCGATTACTACTACAGCTACAACTATACACACTACTACTATGCTACAAACTAATACTACTACTACCCTACTACTACTATTACTACAACTGCTGCTACTGCTACTACTGCTACAACTCATAGTACTACTAGCACTCCCGACGCTATTGCTACAACTACTATACCAACTACAATTGTTACTACTATTATTGCTACAACAACAACAACTACTAATATTAATTTTACTGCTACGGTTATTACTACTAATACTACTACTACTACTACTAGTACTACTGCAACAACTACTACTAATACTACTATAACTATTACAACAACTACAACTACTATTACTACAACTACTACTACTAATAGTACTACTACTACTATGGTTACTCGCTGGGGTGTGGGTAATGCTACTACTACTACAACGGCTACTTCAACTACTACTGCTACTAATAATACTACAACGACAACTATAACAACTATTAATGCTAATTATACCACTACTGCTCCAACTACTACTACTATTACTACAACAACAACTACTACTAATACTCTACAAACTATTACTAATACTACTACTATTAATACTACACCTACTAATACTAATATTACAACTACTACAACTCCTACTACAATAACTAATACACCTACTACTACAGTTACTACTACTTTTGCAACTAATAACACTTCTACAACTCATAAAGATACTGCTACAGCTACTACCACTACTACACCTATTACTACCACTACAACTACAACTACTACAACAACTACTATTACTAGTTCTACTACTGCTACTACAACTAGTATTACTGCTCCTACTCCTACTACTACGACTACTACGACTACTACTACTCCTACTCGAACACCCATTGTTACAACTACTCCAAGACTACTACCCCTACCCTAACAACTACTACTCCAACTACTACTATTACTACTGTTACTACTACTCCTCCTATTATTACTACTACTATACCTAGTCCAACTATTACTACTACCACTACTACTACTTCAGCTACTAGTACTTCTACTACTACTACTATTACTATTACTATTACTACTACTATTACTTCTAAAACTACTATTACTACTACTACTTCTACTGCTACAAATATAAGTACTAGTGCTACAATGACAACTATGACTCCTACTACTACTGCTACTACTTCTACTACTACAACTTCTGCTACTACTACTACTACTACTACTACTATTGTTGCGGTCACTACTATGGCTGCTACTACTATTACTAGTCCTAATACTCCAACTACTATTACTACTACTACAAATATTGCTACTAATACTATTCTAACTACTACGACTACTCATACTACTGCTACTAGTCCAAACACTCCTCCTCCTACTACTACTACTATTACTGCTACTGCTATTATCACTATTACTTCTTCTATTACTACTATTACTACTGCTATTACTACTGCAGCTACTACTTCTCCTATGACTACTACATAAACTAATGTTACTACTATTACAACTACACTCCTACTACAATCGCTACTCTACTACTACTACTACTACTACTACTACTATGACCATTATAACTACTACATGAACTACTACTGCAACTACTGCTGATGCTGCTACTACTACTACTAACTACTACTACTATTACTACTACTTTGACCGCTACTAGTATTACTACCACTAGTATGACTACTACTACAACTGCTACTACCATTATTACTAGTAATACTACCCTAGTACCACAATTACTGCTGCTGCTGCTACAACTACTACCACTACTACTACTACTCCCACTACTACTACTACTACTACTCCTCCTCCTCCTCCTCCTCGTCCTCCTCCTCCTCCTAATACTAATACTACTACTACTATAACTACTACTATGACCACTACTACTTCTACTACTACTGCTACTACTTCGTCAATTGCAACTACTACAACTACAGCTTAACCTGCAATAACTACTACTATGGCTACTGCTACTACCACTACTGCAACAACTCCTTCACCTATTGTTGCTACTACTACACTTCTAGTAAAACTATTTCTACTACTACCACTACTACTCTTACAAGTATAAATATTATTACTAACAATACAGTTGCTACTACACCAAATAATACCACTGCTCCTACTTCTACACCTAACTAGTACCACAATTACTACTACTGCTGCTACAACTACTACTCCCACTACTACAACAACAAGTACCACTACTACTACTAGTACTAATAGTAGCAGTAGTAGTAGTACAAGTAGTAGTAGCAGTAGTTGTAGCAATAGTATTAGTAGAAGTGGTAGTGGTAGTACAATTAGTGGTATTAGTGGTAGTATTAGTAGCAATAGAAGCAGTAGAAATAGTAGCTGTGTAGTAGAAGTAGAAGCAATGGCTGTAGTAGTTGTAGTTGGAGAAGTTGTAGTAGTAGTAGTAGTCTTGGAAACAACAACAACAACAATAGTGGTAGTAGTAGTAGTAGTAGCTGCAGTCGTAGTAGTAGTAGTAGTAGTAATAGTAGTGTTAGAAACAATAACAACAACAATAGTGGTGGTAGTAGTAGTAGTAGTAGTAGTAGTAGTAGTGGTAGTAGTAAAAGTAGTAGTAGTAGTAGTGGTGGTGGCAACAGTAGTAGTATTAGTATCATAGCATGAGTAGTGGCAGTAGCACTAGTTGTTGTGGTATAGGCTGTACTAGTTGGAGTTGTTGCATGAGTGGCAACTATAGTAGTAGTAGTAGCAGTTGAAGTAGTAGTAGTAGCAGTAGTAGTAAGCATAGTACAGTAGCCATAGTAGTAGTTGTTGTAATAATAGTAGTAGTAGCAATAGCAGCAGGAGTAGTAGTAGTAGAAGTACCAATAATAGTAGTTGTAGTAGTAGTAGTAGTAGTAGAAGTAACAACATTAGTAGTAGTAGCAGTAGTAGTTGCAGTAGCATTGATAGTAACAGTAGTAGAAGTTGCAATAGCAGTAGTAGTATTAGTAGCTGCAGCAACAATAGCGGTAATAGTAGTAGTAGTAGCAGTAGTCTCTATAGGGTTAGTAATAGTAGCAATAGTTGTAGTAGTTGTTGTTGTAGTAGTAGCAGTAGTAGTAATAGTAGTACAAGTTGTTGCAGCTGCAGTAGTAGTAGAAGTAGCACTAGTTGTTGCATTAGTAGCTACAATAGTTGCAGTAGTAGCTATAGTAGTAATAGTAGTAGTCGAAGTAGCAGTGACATTAGTAGTTGTAGTGGTAGTAGTTGTAGTAGTAGTTGTTGTTGTTGTTGTAGTAGTAGTAGTTGCAACAGCAGCAGCAACAGCAGCAGCAGTAGTAGTAGTAGTAGTAAGTGTAGTAGTGGCAGTAGCAGTTGTAGTCATAGTAGTTGTAGCAATAGTTGTAGTTGTAGTAGTAGTATCACTAGGAGAAGTAGAAGTAGTTGTAGTATTAGTAGCAGTAGTGGCAACTAAAGCAACAGCAATGTAATAGTAGTAGTATCAGTCTTAGTAGTAGTAGTAGTAGTAGTAGTAGTCGCCGTATTAGTAGTAGCAGCTCAAAGAGTAGCAGGAGTTGTAGTAGCAGTAGCAGCAGTTATAGTAGCAATAGTAGTAGCAACAGTAGTAGTAGTTGTTGTTGTTGTTGTAGTAGTAGTAGCTACAAAGACTGTAGTTGTTGGAGTGGAAGTAGTATTAGTAGTAGTTGTTGTTATTATTGTTATAGTAGTAGTAGCTATGGCAGCAGCAGCAGAAGTAGTAGTAGTCATAGCAAAAGTAGTAGTAGTAGTCTTAGTAATAGTAGGAGTCGTAGTAGTGGTAGTAGTAGTAGAAGTTGTTGTAGTAGTAATAGGACTAGTAGTAGCAATAGTAGTAATAGTAGCAGCAGCTATGGTAGTAGTAGCAGAAGTAGTAGCAATAGCAGTAGTAATAGTAGTCATCATAGTAGCAGCATTAGTAGCAGATGTAGAAGAGGCAGTAATAGTAGTAGTAGTAGTAGTAGTAGTAGTAGTAGTAGTAATCATAGTTGTACTAGTAGTAGTAATAGCAGCATAAGTAGTTGCAGTAGTAGTTGTAGTAGTAGTAATACAGTAGAAGTAGTTACAGTAGTAGTAGTAGTAGTTATTATTACCCGAAGCTGTAAGGATGATGGCTGCAAGGAGAAGTATCTCTGAAGCTGTACAAGAGCAACCCTCAACCTCTGCACCAGTTCCCCTATTCGAATATCAGATAAGATGATATAAATGAAGTCAGAGACGTCTTCATAATGCCCAGCAAGCTGCAAAAAGGCTGAGGAGGCGCCTGATGGGGGAAGAGCCATCTCACACTCTTGAGCAGTGGATAGATCCCCAAGAGCAGCTACAGCCTTTTATGCAAGTATGCGCCTCTATTGTACCAGCGGAGGTCCTCTATCACTCCTGAAGAGACGATGTTCATCATCGCGTTTACGTCCACCAGAGCGAAGAGGCAATCCTGTGCATAGAAGATAACCAAGTAGATAGAGGATTCATTCAGGAAGGAAGCTATAACCAACTCCATCAAAGCAGGATGCAATATATCCACTCGAGAGTCTTACAGGTATGAATACAAATCCTCCACAGGCAGGTGGAAGGGACCCTGGCCTTGATTGTCTTTCGGGACAATAGATGGATTGGAGATCAAGCAATCTTGGCCACTATGGAGGTGGACTTAACAAGGGGGAGCCAGCTTGTATATGTCATTCCCAATATGATGATGACTATAGAAGACTTTTACAGAAATATTCAACTTTCTATTTTGACAAAAGGGTATGAACAATGGAGGAATGGCAGCGCCAACTTACTTATCACAAGGGGCTTGGTTGGGAGGCTATCAAATACCCCCAACATTGGCTTCACATATGAAGTCCAAGGTGTGGTTGATTACTTGGCAAGTCATGGCGTCCACGCTCTACCAGGACGGCGATACTCTACCACAGAACACCAAGGACTAGGATGGCTGATTAGGCCAACTCAGGTCTCCATCCCGATGCAGCCAATGGAGGTCCATACTAAAACACTTCTTGATGGTTCAATCGCCTTACAATTTTCAAATTATACAGTTGCTTCCACTATGCGGCTGCCACATTATAACAACGGAGATAAAAGCCAGAGTGATGAGGAGGAAATCGCTCACATCATGGCAGTATTTGCTCGTGACCCAGAAGATTCGCAGGATGAAGATGATTCATATTTCAGTCTGCTATCACCAAGAACGAAGTCAACATTTGACAACTATTACCCATCCCAACAAATACTACTTTGGGATGCCTCGGATGATGAAACGGAGGATTTTATTAATCCTTTCTTTTCGGATGGCGATGGGGAACCACTTAACCCCTCATCATCCGTTTCAAATCTTATTACTGCAGGATATGAAGCTGAGGAGGAACTAGAGCTGGAGTACCCCACTATTAAGAAGCTTTCTGAGAAGCTCTATTCAAGTGCTATTACTTCAGCAACATCTCCATATAGGCCACCAACGGACATTGCGATGGCCCCTCCTAATTACCCGCCAGCTACAAATATTAATCCCTCTTTTGATCGGCAAGCATTTAGGGGACAAGGAGGCAAATTCAAGGGTGGATACAATAACGAGATGTGGACTCTCCCTTCTACCCAACAAGCTGGAGGAGCAATGCTCATAATCCCAGATCAATTGGGATTTTTTGATGATGCATTTGATAGATGGTCATCCATTACAAGAAACCATGTTGTAGCCCAAGGCTTTACAGACGCCAAACATAAGTTGGAGTACATAGAAAATCTTTTGGGGGAGATTGAAAAGCTGGTTTGGATCCAATGGCGTATGCAATATGGGGAAGAATATCAAGCTCTCATCAACTCCGGAGATGGGAGAGAAGGAACTCAGAATATACTTTCCCAAATGAGGAGGGTCTTTACACTAGAAGACCCAGCCCAAGGATCGACTGCGATCCAGGATGCAGCCTACAGAGATTTGGAGAGGCTTTCATGTGATAATGTGAAGGACATTATCCAATACATGAATGAATACATGAGGCTGGCTTCAAAAACTGGGAGGCTCTACATCAATATAGAGCTTTCGGAAAAATTCTGGCTCAAAATGCCTGGAGACCTTGGGAGGTGGATCAAAACGGCATTTGAACAAAAGTATTATGGTAATGTTATTGGCGTAATCCCTCGAATTCTTTTTGCCTACAGGTACCTAGAGGAGGAATATAAGGATGCAGCGTTCAGAAGGGCCTTGAAGAATCTTTCCTTCTGCAGCCAAATTCCAATACCAGGATATTATAAGAAGGAAAAGAAGTACGGTGTAAGGAGGTCAACAACGTACAAGGGGAAGCCTCATGATACCCATGTACGTATAGAAAAGAGGAAGCATCTAGTCCGCAACAGACGATGCAAGTGTTACCTGTGTGTACAAGAAGGGCATTTTGTAAGGGAGTGCCATAATGAAAGAAGGAACGTGAAAAGAGTTGCAATCTTTGAACAACTGGAGGTCTCGGAAGATTGTGACATCATCTCAGTTCAAAAGGGCAAGGACCAAAGTGGCGCTATCTTTAGCGTCTCTGAAGGAGAAGACTGCGAGGAGATGTAGAGATCTCTCCGCATAATGATACAGGAAGAACGTATATATATGCTTGGAGAATTCGATGGAGGATATAGACCTCAGCTACAATTGCCAGATTTGCAAATAAACTGTTTACATGATTAGCAACTTAATGATTTTGTGTAGTCTCAACATGAGAGATGTGTCTGCTGCAAGAGGATTTCAATGCAAAGGGCAAGGATCCATTGCCCAAAATATTTTATCACAGCATGTAACTTATGCAGTCCTCATTATTTCAAAATGGAAGTCCCGGTAGCCCCAGCAGCACTGGCACCATTCTTTCCACAGAGACTAATCCATGAACAGCAGTACTACATAGCTTGGTGCGATGGTGAAATGGAAAGGCTCTGGAAGGAAGTGGATTTCTACAAAAGAAGGGTTCAGGAGCTGGAACTAGAAAAGCATTTAGCTCATGAATATGAGATGCTAAAGGGAAAAGGAATCCGGGAGGAGGGATCACCTTCAAAGATGAATCAGGTGGAAGAAGAAGAGGAAGTAGTAGGAATGATTTTTCAGGAGAGCATTCAGAAGGTTACTATAAAGGAAGCTATGAAACCAACAGCAGGCCCTAAACTGGTAAAAAACATGCTTTACAGCATGAATGTTGAGTTTGAAATTCCTGATGTCCCCAGGTTCAAGGTAAAAGCAATTCTTGACACCCGAGCCACAACGTGCTGTATTGATGAAGGGACAATCCCAAAGGAAGCCCTGGAGAAAAATAATTTCATTGTTCACTTCAGTGGCATTAATTCCAAGCAGACCGCAAGCAAGAAGCTGAAAGGGGCAAGGATGTACATTGGAGACAATATTTGCAGAATTCCTTACACGTACAGTTTTAAAATGGAGCTTGGAGACGGAATCCAGATGATAATCAGCTGCAATTTTATTAAAGCCATGCAAGGGGGAGTGCATATTGAAGGTAACATTGTAACCTTCTACAAAAATCTAACAATTATAAATACTACTCCTTCAGCAGCGTTAGCCGCAGCAATTTAGGAACTAGACCTCGACGAGGATGAATATATTGACATCAAGGAGTCAATATATTATCATGTCAGGGAAAGCAGAAAAGCCTTCTTGCAAAAGTTCTCCCCTATACTAAGAAGCTTGAAAGATGCGGGTTTCATTGGGGAGGACCCTCTTCATCATTGGGCAAAGAACCAAATTCTATGTCATCTGGATATTAAAAACCCAGATTTCATTATTGAAGATCGCCCCTTGAAGCATGTTACCCCACAGCTGCTAGAGGCATTCAAAAAACATGTCAAAGTTCTGCTAGACTTGGGAGTCATCAGACAGAGTAAAAGTCATCACCGAACTACAGCCATGATTGTGAATTCAGGTACAACTGTTGACCCAGAAATGGGATGGGAGGTTAAAGGGAAGGAACGCATGGTCTTTAACTACAAGCGTCTCAATGACATAATAAACAAAGAACAGTATAGCCTACCAGGAATCAACACCATCCTGAAGAGGGTAAGCCACAGTATGGTATATTCAAAGTTTGATTTAAAAAGTGGTTTTCATCAGGTAGTGATGCATCCCGACTCAATTGAATGCACTGCTTTCTTGGTTTTGGATGGTCTCTTTGAATGGCTTGCCATGCCATTTGGTCTTAAAAATGCCCATTCAGTTTTCCAGAGAAAGATGGGTAACTGCTTTAAAGGTACCGAAGGCTTTATTGTAGTTTACATTGATGACATTTTGGTATTTTCTCAATCAGAGGAAGATCACGCTAGGCATCTGAAAGTTATGCTCAAGATCTGTGAAGACAATGGGTTAGTTCTCAGCCCTACAAAGATGAAAATAGCAGTCTCTAAGATTGAATTCCTTGGCGCCATAATAGGCAATCGAAAAATCAAGCTACAGCCGCATATTATTAAAAAGGTTGCTGATTTCCAGGACAAGGATCTTACTACAAGAAAGGCGATGCGCTCATGGCTTGGGCTTCTAAATTATGCTAGGGCATACATACCAAATATTGGGAAGCTATTGGGCCCTCTCTATGCAAAAACAAGTCCCACTGGAGACAAAACGATGAATCAGCAAGACTGGGCTCTGGTAAGACAAATTAAGAAGATAATCCAGGAACTTCCCGATCTAGAAGTCCCTCTTGAACAATGATCTATTATCCTGGAGACGGATGGGTGCATGGATGGATGGGGTGGAGTATGCAAATGGAAGCCTCAGCAATTTGACCCCAGAAACATTGAAAAAGTATGTGCCTATGCAATTGTTAAATTCAACCCGCCAAAGTCAGTTATAGATGCAGAAATCCATGCGGTCATGAACTCTATGGAGGCATTAAAAATTTATTATCTGGATAAGGCAAATTTGATTATCTGAACCGACTGCCAGGCGATTATTATCTTCTTCCACAAGTTAGCCGGCAATAAACCCTCAAGAGTTCAGTGGATAGCCTTCATCGACTATATCACTGGGATGGGTGTTAATGTGCACTTCGAGCATATCGACGGGAAAGAAAATCAGCTTGCTGATGCTCTATACCGATTAATTTCTTGTTTAGTGTTTGCAGGATGGCCCAATACGGAGACTCTGGATACACTTGGGATAGCAGCTCTTGTAGTAAAGGAGGTCAAGGAGAAGCCCAACCCCCAAGCTCAGCACCAACTAGCACAGTCCCTCTGGATGATTCAAGAATCATTGAGCAATATGAATGACTCGTTCGACTCTCCCAAAGCCTCCCCATGCCAGTCGAAATACGTGACGACATCAGGGACGACATCCATCAACTCGAAATGGAAGTCGCAGCTAAAGCTCTCTCCATACTTAAGACACTGAGAGCAATACATGCCATCAAAGTAGCTGAATGCAGACGGTTGGCTACCAAGGATAACTTTTGGGGTACCTGGTACCCTTCTGCTCAACAGCTTGACGACCAAATCGACACGGCTAACAAGCTTTTGCACGATTCGGTCCACATGATGAACAATTACTTCCTTGAAGACGCAACGATCCTTTTTCGTGCAGAACCGATAAGCGTGAATATATTCTCAAGCTTTCGTGTCCCACGTACGGCCCACGAATGTGCTGGATAGATTCCCTCTTATCCCTGTATACTGTAGAAATGCTTTATATGCTATAAAGTTATTAATGTGCTGTAAAGTAGTAAAGCAGATTCCCTCTTATCTCTGCTTTACGAGTGTAATACTGTAAAGCAAATTCCCTCTTATCTCTACTTTACGAGTTCAATGCTCTCTATATACGGAGAACCAGAGCAATATGTAAGGGCATCGAGCATGTTACAATAAGAATCTGTGAGGTTTCCATATTTTCTCCTTATTTCTTATTGTTCCCAGTTTGCGTTCTTTCTGCACAACCCATTTTCCACTTTGAATCTGTGAGTTTTCCATATTTTCTCCTTATTTCTTATTGTTCCCAGTTTGCGTTCTTTGTGCACGGCCCATTTCCCACTTGGTATCAGATCAACCCTCAACCAGTTCCCCTATTAGAAGAAGAAGTAGGAGTATGAGTTGTAGTAGGAGTAGTTGTAGTTGTTCGCGTATTAGTCGTAGTAGTAGGAGTTATCATAGGAGTAGCATAGCAGTAGTAGGAGTACTACAAGTAGTAGCAGTAGTACTAGCAACAATTGTCTCGGTAGTAGTAGTGGTAGAGGTCACAATAGTAATAGTAGTAATAGTAGCAGTAGTAGTGGTTATTGTAGTAGTAATAGTAGGAGTAATAAAACTAGTAGTAATAGTAGCCGTAGTAGGAGAAATAGTAGTTGTACCAGTAGTAGTACTAGTAGCAGTAGTAGCCAGAGTAGTAGGAGTACTAGCTATTATAGTAGCAATAGTTGTAGCAAAAGTAGTAGTAGAACAAGTAGTAGTTGTAGTAGTAGTAGTATTACTAATAGCGTTAGTAGTAGTACTTTTAATAATAGTAGTTTTATAGTTGTAGTTTTAGTTGTCATGGTATTTTTAGTAGTAGTAGTTGTAGTAGTAGTAGGAGTTGTTGTTGTAGGAGTAGTAGTAGAAGTAGCCAATGTAGCAGTAGTTGCAGTAGTTGTAGTAGTTGTAGTAGTAGTAGTTGCAGTAGTTGTAGTTGTAGGAGTAACTATAGTTGTTGCAGTAGTAGTAGTAGTACTAATAGCAGCAGCAGTAGTAGTAGAAGCAGCAAGAATAGTAGCAGCAGCACTAGTAGTAGTACTAGTTGTAGTAGTAGTAGTACCTGTAGCAGTTGTTGCGAAAGTAGTATTAGCGGTGGTAAGAGTAGTACCAATAGTAGTTTTAGTTGTAGTAGCAGTAGCAGTAGTAGTTATCGTAGTACTAGTAGTTGTAATTGTAGTTGTAGCAATAGTAGTAGTTGCAAAATTAGTAGTAGTAGTAGCAGTGGTAGTAGTTGCAGAAGTAGTAGTAGTTGTTGGAGAAGTAGTAGTAGTAGCATCGCAACAACAACACCAGCAATAGTAGTACTAGTTATAGTAGTATTAGTTATAGTAGTAGGTGTAGCTGTAGTACTAGTAGCAGTAATAGTATTAGTAGTAGTAGCAAAAAAATTACTACTACTACTACTCCTACTTGTGCTACTACTACTATTATTCCCACACCTACCAGTACCATTTTTCCTACTCCTACTACTACTACAATCACTTCTACTATTACTATTATTACCACTTCTACATCTATTTCTACTATTACTACTACTACTACTTCTCCTGCTTCTACTATAGCAACTCCTAATCCTGCTGTTATTGTAGTTGCTACTATAACTTCCATTACTGTTACTATTGCAGCTGCAGCTACTACTTTTACTGCTACTCCTACAATGACTACTTCTACTACTACCCCAACTGGTCTTAGTACAACTAATCTTACTAATACTACCATTACCAATACTACTACAACAACTACTTTTGCTACTATTACTACGAATAATACTACTACTCTACTGCTTCTACCACAACTTCTACTTCTAATACTAATACAGTTACAACTACTTCTATGATTATTGCTGCTGCTACTGCTACTACTCCTCCTCCTCCTCCTCCTCCTCCTCCTCCTCCTACTACTATTACTATTACTACTAGAACTACTATTACTACTACTACTACCACTACTATTACTATTACTATTGCTACTATAACCACTACTGCTACTATTACTACTACGACAACTACTCCTACTCCTACTCCTACAATTACCACTATTGCTACTACTGCTACTACTACTTTTACTCCAACTTGTACTACTACTACTACTACAACTACGAATACTAAATTACTACTACTACTACTACAACTACAACTACTACTACAACTACTATTACTACTACAATTACTGCTACTACAACTACAACTATTACTCCTACTGCAACTACAACAATTATTACTACTACGACAACATCTACTAGTACTATTACTACTAGTCCTGCTACTACTACAACAACTACAACTCTTTCGAGTAATGCTACTGCTACTACTACTACTACTTCTATTACCCACCACTACTACAAATATTACTACAGCAATAACTACTGCTACTTCTGCTACTACTACTTCGACTACTGCTCCTACTCTTGCTACTACTACTACTACGAGTACTACAACTATTCTTGCTCCAACTCCTACTACTACTACTTCTACTCCTACCACTACTACTACTACTCCAACTCCTATTACTTCTGCTACTCCAATAACTACTGCTACAATTACGACTACTAGTACTACTACAACTACTAGTACTACTACTGCTGTTTCAACTACTACTATTCCTACAATGACTACCACTCCTCCTCCTCCTCCTCCTCCTCCTACTACTACTACTTCTGCAACTAGTACAGCTAATACTATTACTACTGCAACAATAATACTACCCCTTCTGATACTGCTACTACAATAACTACTACTACTCCTATTACTACTATTACTACTACTACAATTACTAGTACCACTCATATTATTACTTCTACTTCTACTGCTGCTGCTTCTACTACTACTACTATGACTGCAATTGCCACTACTACTACAACAATACTAACTAGTACTACTGTAGCGGCTGCTATAGCTACTACTACTGCTGTTGTTGCTGTTGCTGCTATTGCTGCTACTACTACTACTAACACCCCTTCTACTGCTACTGCTACTACTACTACTACAACTCTTACTACTTCTACTACTACTACAACAACAACAAAAATAACAACAATAACAAAAACAACAACTAGTAATACCACTACTACAGCTACTACAATTACTACAACTTGTACTACTACTACTGCTACTACTGCTACTCCTACTACAACTACTACTACTACAACTATTACTACCACTACTTCTACTACTACTACTACTACTACTACTACTACTCCTGCTGCTGCTACAATAACAACAACAATAACTACTACTAGTACTACTTGTACTACTACTACTACTGCTACTACAACTATGACTACTACTACATCATCTCCTACTATAACTATGGATACTATTGCTACTAATATTATCTCTATTCTTTGTCCTAATACAACTGCTACTACTAACCCTACTATTACAAATGCTAGTACAACTGTTGCGACTACTATAACTACTACTACTACCTCTACTAGTACTCCTACAACAACTACTACTACTACTATTGGCACTGATGCCACTGCTACTTCGACTACTACTACTACCACCACAAGTATTGCTCCAGCTGCTACAACTACTGCTACTAGTACTATTGCTACTCCTGCTACTATTCTCTTGCAGCTACTACTACAACTACATCTATTGCCACTACTACCACTACTACTACTGCAGCTAGAGCTACTACTACTGTTCCTGCTGCTCCTACAACAACAACTACTACTTCTACTACTACTTTTGCCACCACTACTTCTACTACTGCTACTGCTGCTCCTACTACTACTACTGCTATTAATGCTACTACAACGATTTCTACTACTGCTACTGCCACAATTGCAACTTCTACTACTGCTGCAACCACTACAACCTACTTCTACAACTGCTACTATAGCTTCTGTTACTATTGCTCCTCCTATTTCTACCGCCACCACTACTATTACAAGGATTACTGCTCCTACTAATACTACCATTATTACCAGTTCTCCTACTACTACTGTTGCTGCTGCTGTTGCGGCTGCCATTGCTATTGTTACTACAGCTCCACACCTTCCAACTACTGTGACTACCACTACTACTGGTACTGCTACTACCACAACTTATCCAACTACTACTATTGCAACTACTACAGCAACTACTCTTACTATTGCTACTACTACTGCTGTTGCTGCTGCGGCTACTACTACTACAACTGCTGCTGCTGCTGCTACAACTGCGGCTAATATTACAACAATTATTGCTACTACTATTCCTCCTCTTACTACTACTGCAACTACTACTGCTACCAGTACTACTGCTACTACTATCACCACAACTACTACTGCTACTGCTGCTGCTACTACTACTACTCCTACTACTACTGCTATTACAATTACTAATACAACTGCTGTTGCTACTGCTACCACTGCTACCACTCCAATAAATGCTCCGACTGCTACTGCAACTATTGCTACTCCTATTACTACTACTACTACTGCCACTACTCATACTATTACTATTTTTGCTACTATTGCTACTACTACTATAACTTCTACTACTACTGCTACAACTGTTGCTACTACTACTACTACTACTACAACTACTATTTCTAATTTTGCCGCCACAAAAAGTACTACTACTACTGCTCCTCCTGGTGCTGTTAGTACAACTACAACTACTACTATTGCTGCTACTACTGCTACTACTACTTTTACTACTACTACTACTACTACAACTATTACTGGCACCTACACTACTACAACTACGTTTACTACTACTACTGCTATTATTACTAGTAACACCACTAATCCTAGTACTAGTACTACAACTATTGTTACTACTACCACTACTACCACCAGCACTACTCTTGCTTATACTACTACTACTAATCTTACAGCATGTTTTGCTGCTACTACTATTACTGCTACTACTGCCGCTCGTACAATAACTACTACTGCTACTACTGCTACCTTTGCTAGTACTCCTACAACAAAAACTACTACTACTGTTTGTACTGCCTCAACTGCTACTTTGACTACTACTACTACCACGACAAGTATTGCTCCTATTGCTACTAGTACTACTGCTACTCCTACTACTGCTTCTCCTGCAGCTACTACTACTACTACATCTACTTCTGCTACTACCACTACTACTACTACTGCTAGAGCTACTACTACTACTCCTGGTACTACTTTTGCCACTACTATTTCTACTACTGCTTCTACTGCTCCTACTACTACTGCAGCTACCAATGCTACTACAACTATTTCTACTACCACTACTACCACTACTGCTACCTCTGCTACTGTTGCAACCGCTCCAACTTCTACTTCCACTACCGCTACTATAGCTTTGGTTACTACTACTACTACTATTTCTACAACAACCACTACTATTACCAGGATTACTACTACTACTAATACTACTACAAATAATACTACTAATATTTTCACTTCTCCTCCTACTACTGCTGCTGTTGCTACTGCGGCTGCCACTGCTACTGGTTCGACAGCTCCTCCTCCTCCAACTACTGCGACTACCACTACTACTGGTATTGCTACTACCACAACTTCTCCTACTACTGATATTGCTACTACTACTATTACTGGTGCTGCGGCTACTACTACTGCAACTGCTACTACTACTACTACTACTACTACTACTAGTACTGCTACTATTACAACAACTTTTGCTACTACTATTTCTCCTCTTACTACTACTTCTACAACTACTACTGCTACAAGTACTACTGCTACTACTACTACTACAACTACTACTATTACAACTTCCACTACTACTGCTACTACTACTTCTACTACTACTACTCCTGCTACTACTACTATTAAAATTACTAATACAACTGCTGCTGCTGCTGCTACCACTGCTACCACTCCAACAAATGCTTCGACTACTACTGCAACTATTGCTACTCCTATTACTACTACTACTACTACCACTACTCATACTACTACTAGTACAGCTTCTATTGCTACTGCTACTATAACTTCTACTACTGCTACTGCTACTGTTGCTACTATTACTACTACTATAACTACTATTTCTAATATTGCCGCTACAAAAAGTATTGCTACTACTACTCCTGGTGCTGCTAGTATAACTACAACTACTACTATTGCTGCTACTACTACTTTTACTACTACTTTTGCTACAACTATTACTGGTACCACCACTACTACAACTATGTTTACTATTACTGCTGCTGCTACTACTACTACTACTACTACTACTATTACTACTACTACTACTACTACTACTACTACTACTACTACTACTACTACTACTACTACTACTACTTCTTTTGCTGCTTCTCGGCAACTACTACTTCTACTACAACCTCTACTACTTACTACTACTGCTACTATTACAACATTACTACTGTAACTACTAGTAATTCTACAACTACTATAATTACTACAAATAATACTATTACTGGTACAACAACAACAACTATTACTACTCTTACTGCTATTGCTACTACAACTACTACAACAACAACAACAACTACTACTACTACTACTACTACCACTACAACTACTACTGCAACTACTGCTACTGCTACTGCTACTACTAATGTTGTTGCACTACTAGTACTACTACAACTACTACTCCTATTACAACAATAACTACTACTACTACAACTAGTTCTAGTACTACTACTAGTACGGTGGCTACTACTACTATTACTACTACTACTACAGCTCCTATTTCTGCTACTACTACTATTACCACTACTACTACTAATACGACTGCTACTACTACTATCACTGCTATTTCTACTACTACTACTACTACTGCTACTACTACTACTACTACTCCAAATAATACTACTACCACCACTGCTACTACTTCTAGTACTACTACTACTGTTACTACAACTACTACTACTCTTACTGCTACTACTACTATTACTGCTGCTACCTCTATTACTACTACTACTACTTCTGCTGATGCTATAACAAAAACAACAACTTCTGATACTACTACTCCTCCTACTACCATAACGACTACTAATGCTGCTACTACTATGACTACTCTTCTGCTACTACTACAACAACTACTACTGCTAATTCTAAAACTAATACTTCTACTACAACCTCTACTACTACTAATACAGCTATTGTTACTTCACAACTACTTCACAGCTATTGCTACTACTAATACAACTTCTACAACAAAAACCATTACTACTACTACTACAACTTCTACAACAAATACCACTACTACTCCTACAACTACGACTATTACTACAAATAATACAACTACTGCTAATACTACAGCTACTAAAACTTCTCCTACTACTACCACTACTACTGCTACTACTGCTACTACTTCTATTGCCACTACTACTATTGTAACTACTACCACTACTACTATTGCGACTACTACTACATCAACCACTACTACTGCTGTGGGTACCACTTCCACTATTACTACTGCTACAACTACTATGACTACTCCGACTGCAACTTCTACTACTCCTATAGATACTACTAGTACAACTACTACTTCTACTACTACTACAACTACTGCTAATACTATTACTACTACCACAAATACAGCTACTACTGCTGCTACTCCAATAACTACTATTTCTGCTACACTACTACTATTACTACAATGACTACTTCTACTACTATTAATGCTACTACTACTACTGCAAATAGTGCTTCTACTACTAACTGTACTACTACTACTACTTCTACTGCTATTACAATACTATTACTACGACTACTACTACTACTACTACTACTACTACTATTCCCACACCAACCCCTACTCCTTCTACTACAACAACAACAACTACTACTTCTACTATAACTATAACTACTACTGCTGCTGCTATTGCTATTGCTACGACTACTACTACTTTTACTGTGACTACTACTAGTGCTACTTCTAGCATGATTACTACTAATACTACTATTACCACTACTACTACTGTTACTACTACTACTGCTACTGCTGCTACTACTACTTGTACAACTGCTGCTCCTACTACTACTCTTACTACTACCACTAGTACTACTACTGCTACTACTATTGCTAATACTACTACTATTACAACTTCTAGTTTTACTCGAATTATTGCTATAACTTTTATTGCTACTATTACTACAACTACTCCCCCTATTTCTACTACCACTACTACATCTACTACTACTCCAACTATTACTGATACTACTGTTACACTACAACAACAACGACTACTAGTACTACAACTTCAACTATTACCCCTACTACTACTCTTACTACTATTACTACTACAACAACAATAACTACTGCTGCTACGATGACTACTTCTGCTACTTTTAGAACTACTAAAACTTCTCCTACT
Source organism: Trichopus zeylanicus subsp. travancoricus (assembly GCA_005019695.1). Taxonomy (NCBI): domain Eukaryota; kingdom Viridiplantae; phylum Streptophyta; class Magnoliopsida; order Dioscoreales; family Dioscoreaceae; genus Trichopus; species Trichopus zeylanicus. The sequence continues at coordinate 39,762 of RXID01021900.1, forward strand.
ACTACTATTACTACTACACCTTCTACAACTACTACAACCACTTGTGCTACTCCTACTACGTCAACTAATACTACTACTACTATTGCTAGTACTTCTAGTATTACTACGACTACTACTACTACAACAATGGCTAATAATACTACTACTACTAACTACTACTACTACTAATACTACTACTATTATAACTATTGCTACAACAATTGCAATTACAGCTTCTACTACTACTACTGCTATTAATCCTATTATTGTTGCTACTTCTATTACTATTACTACTACTACCACTAATACTACTACTGTTGTTGATGCTACAACAACAACTACTACTACTCCTCCTCCTCCTCCTCCTCCTCCTACCACCACAACAACTACTACTTTTGCTACTACTACGACTACTTGTTTTGCTACTACTACTGCTGCTACTACTACTTCCACTACTACTCCTACAACTACCACTATTACTACAAATAATACAACTACTTCTACTCCTAAAGCTACTAAAACCTCTCCGACTGCTACCACTACTACTCATGCTACTACTACTACTACTATAATTGCCACTACACTTATGGCTACTACTGCTTCTACTACAATTACTACTACTACTACTACTACCACCACTATTATTACTACTACTACTACTTCTACTACTAATACCACTTCTCCTACTACTACCACTTCTGCAACTACAACTACTGTTATGATTACAACAACTATTACTACTACTACTTTTACTGTGACTACTTCTGCTACGAGAACTACTGCTACGGTTACAACAACTACTACTACTACTTTTACTTTGACTATGGCTAATGACACAACTACTCCTACTTCTTCTACAACTGTTAGTTCAACTACTACTATAACTATAACTACTTCTACTTCAACTACTACATCTCCTACTAGTAATACTACCACTAGTACTACTAATACTACTATTCCTACAACTACAACTATTACGGTTGCTACTACTACTACTACTACTACTATTACGACCACTACTACTACTTTTGGTAAAACTACTACTTCTGCTATAGCTACCACTATAACTACTACGACTAGTACTACTATTAATACTATTGCTACTCCTACCGCAGCTACGACTACTGCTACTTCAACTACTAGTACTACCACTACTACAACAACTACTACTCCTACTCCTGCTACTACTACTACCACTACTACTACTGTTGCTCCTTCTACTACTACTACTACTACTCCTATTACTACAACTACTACTAATTCATTATCTCTTTCTACTTCAACTTGTACTACTACACTACTACTACAACTACTACTTCCGTAACTGCTACTACTACTAGTACTATTGCTACTTCTACTATTCCCATTACTACTACTACTACTACTACTACTACTACTATTGCTACTATTGCTGCTACATCTAGTTCTACTAGTACTACAACTACTTCTCCCACTACTACTACTGCTGCTACTTCTTCTACTTCTCCTACAACTACTATTATTGCTACTACTACCACTACTACTGTAACTACCACTACTGCTAACAGTACCACAACTACTACTGCTACTACAACTGCTTTTGCTACTACTACTTTTGATAATGCTACTACATTTCATCACCTTCTCCTACTACTTTTATTACTGCCACTACTACTACTACTATTACTGCCACTACTGCTACTGCTACTACTACTTCTACTACTACTGCCCCAACTACTACTATCGCTACTGCTACCACTTGACTTCTTGGACTACTGCTACTACTACTATTACTATTGCTAATGCTACTACTACTGCTACTACTACTACTATTGCTATTAATGCTACTACTACTGCTACTACTACTACTATTGCTATTAATGCTACTACTACTTCTATTATGACTACTACTACTGCTACTACTATTAATACTACTACTACTTCTGCTACTGCTATATTTTATACTACTACTATTATGGCAACAATGACTACTACTACTGCTACTTCTACACCTACAACTTCTTATTCTACTACTACAATTACTTTTGCTACTATTAGTAATACTACTACTACTACTGCTCCACTACTAATGTAGTTGTTATGGCCTCTACTTCCACTACTACAATAATTACTACAGCTACTGCTACTACTTTTGCTATTACAGCTACTACTATTACCACTACCACAGATGCTACAGCTACTAGTAGTAGTTAGGGTAGTTGCAGTAGTAGAAGTAGTAGTAGTAGGTCTTGTAGCAGTAGTAACAGTAGTAGTAGTAATACTTGTAGCAGCAGTATTAGTAGTATTAGTAGTAGTAGTAGTAGTAGTAGTAGTAGTAGTAGTACTAGAAAAAGAAGAAGAAGAAGAAGAAGTAGTAGTAGTAGGAGCAACAACAATAGTAAAAGTCGCCACAGTAGTAGTAGTAGTAGTAGTGGTAGCAATAGTAGAAGTAGCCACAGTAGTAGTAGTAGTAATAGTAGTAGTAACAATAGTAGTAGTATTAGTAGACGTAGTAGTAGTAGTAGTTGTTGTTGTTATTGTAATAGTAGTAGTAATAGTGGTAGTAGTAGTTGTAGTAGTAGTAGTAATAGCATTAGTGGTAGCAGTAGTAATTCTAGTAGTAGTAGGAGTAGCAACAACACTCGTAGTTGTAGAACTAGTCACAACAGTTATCATAGAAATAGTAGAGGCAATAATCGTAGCAACATTACTAATAGCAGGAGTAGTAGTAGCAGTAGCAGCGCTAGTAGAAGCAACATTATGATTGGCAACAATAGTAGCAACAACAGCAGTTGTACTAGTAGAAGTAGAAGTAGTAGTAGGTGTAATAGTAGTAATTGTAGTTGGAGTAGTAGTAGTAGTAGCAGCAGCAGCAGTAGTAGTAGCAGTAGCAGTAGTAGTAGAAGTAGTAGTAGTAGCAGCAGTAGTAGTATTAGTAGCTACGGTAGTATCCGAATTAGAAGTACTAGTAGTTGTAGTAGCAGCAGCAGCAGCAGTAGTTGTTGTTGTTTTAGTTGCAAAAGTGGCTTCAACGTCAGTAGTCGTAGCAATAGTGGTAGTAGTAGCAACAAAAATACCATCCATAGCAATAGTAGTAGTAGTAGCAGTAGTAGCAGTTGCAACAGTAGTAGTAGTAGGAGCAATAAAAGAACTAGTAGCAGTAGTAGTACTACTAGTAGTAGCAATAGTGGTAGTAGTAGCAGCAAAAATACCAGCCATAGCAGTAGTAACAGCAGCAGCAGTAGTAACAGTAGCAACAGTAGTAGTAGTAGTAGTGGAAGAAGTAGTAGCAACAGTAGTACTAGTAGAAGTAGCGATAGTTGAAGTACTTATAGTTGGAGCAGTACTTGCAATAGTAATTGAAGTAGTTGTAGTTGGAGCAGTACTTGCAATAGTAATTGAAGTAGTTGTAGTTGGAGCAGTACTTGCAATAGTAATTGAAGTAGTAGTTGCAGTATTTGTAGTAGTAGTAGCTATAGTTGTAATAATAGTTGTAGTCATTGTATAGCAGTAGTTCTAGAAATTGTAGTAGTAGTAGTAGCAGTATTAACCGTAGCAGTGGCAATAGTAATAGAAGTAGTAGTAGTAGTTTCAGCTATAGTAGTTGTAGAAGTAGTTGTAGTAGTAGTAGTAGTAGTAGTAGCAGAATTAGTAGTAGCACTAGTGGTAATAGGAGAAGTAGTAGTAGTTGGAGAAGTAGCAATAGTTGTTATTGTTACAAAACTTGTAGCAATAGTAGTAGTAGCAATAGTAGTAATAGTAGTTGTAGTAGTAGAAGTAGTAGTAGTAGCAATAGTTGTAGTCGTTGTGATTGTAGTAGTAGTAGCAGTAGTAGTAGTAGTAGGAGTAGTAGAGGTAGTAGTGTGGAAGTTGTAGTAGTAGTTATAGTAGTAATAGTAATAGTAATAATATTAATAGTATTAGTACTTTTAGTAGTAGCAGTTGTAGTAATAGTAGTAGTAGTAGCTACAATAGCAGTAGTAGAACTGGTAGTAGTAAGAGTGGTAGTAGAAATAGTAGTAGCAGTAATAGTAGTAATTGTAGTTGGAGTAGCAGTAGTAGCAGTTGTAGTAGTAGTAGTTGCAGTAGCAATAGTAGCAGTAGCAGTAGTTGTAGTAATAGTAAGAGTACTAGCTGTAGTAGTAGTTGCAGCGGTAGTAGTAGTATTCACTTTAGTATTAGTCATAGTAATAGCAATAGTAGTAGCAGTAGTGGTAGTACTAGTAGCAGTATAATAAGTAGCTGTAGGAGTAGCAGTAGTAGTAGTAGGAATAGTTATTGTAGTAGTGTTGGTTGTAATAACTGTAGTGGTAGCAATTGTAGTTGTAGTAGTAGTAGTATTTGGAGCAGTAGCAGTAGTGGTACTAGTTGTAGTCCTAGTTGTAGTAGTTGTCATAGTAGTAGCAGAACTAGTCGAAGTGGTTGTAGTAGTAGTAGCAATAGCAACAATAGTACCAATATTAATAGTTGTTGTAGTAGCAGCAGTAGCAGAAATATTAGTATTACTAGTAGTAGTAGTAGGCATGGAAGATGTAATAGCAGTGGCAGTAGTTGCTGGGGCAGCAGTTGCAAGCAGTAGCGGTAGTAGTAGTAGTTGTTGTTGTAGTAGTAGAAGTAGTAGCAGTAGTTATATTAGTAGTAGTGCCAGTTGTAGCAGTAGTAGAAATAGTAGTAGTAGGAGGAGGGGGAGCAAAAGATGTGGTAGTAGTTATGGTAGTATTATTAGTGGTGGTAACAGTAGTAGCAGTAGCAGTAGTATCAGTAGTAGTAGTATCAGTAGTAGTATTAGCAGGAGTAGTAGCATAAGTAGTAATAGAAGTAGAACCGGATGTAGTAGTATTAGGTGTAGTAGTAGTAGTTGTAGTCGTAATAGTAGTTGCAATAGTTGTAGAAGCAGCAGAAGTAGAAGTATTAGTAGTAGTATGAGAAGTGGTAGTACTAGCGGTAGCTGTAGTAATAGAAGTAGTAGTAGTTGTAGCAGTAATAGCATTAGTTGGAGTTCTAGTAGTAGTTATACAAATAGTAGCTGTAACAGCATTAGCAATAGTAGTAGATTTATTATTAGTAGTAGTAGCGACAGTAGATGTTGTTGTTGTAGTAGTAGTAGTAGTTGAAATAGCAGTAGTTGTAGTAGTTGTGGTTGTAGCAACTATTGTAGTAGTAGTAGTAGTAGTAGCAGCAGTAGTATTATTAGTAGTCGTAGTAGTAGAAATAGTTGTAGTTGTAGCGGTAGTACTAGCAGCAGTGGCAGTAGTAGTAGCTGTAGTAGTAGTAGTAGTAGTAGCAGTAGCAGTAGTAGAAGTAGTAGTAGTAGTAGTTAGTAGTAGCAGCAACAGTAGCAGTGGTAGTAGTAGTCATAGTAGTAGTAGTAGCAGAAGTAGTAGCAGTAGCACTAGTAGCAGTCATAGCAGAATTAGTAGTAATAATAGTAGCATTTGCAGTAGTAGCAGTAGAAATAGTCGCAGTAGTAGTAATAGCAGTAGTAGTAGCGATAGTAGAAGTAGCTAGAGTAGTAGTAACAGTAGTAGAGGTATTAGTAGTAGTAGTAGTAGTAGTTGTCATAGTAGTAGAACTAGTTGTAGTAGCAGTAGTAGTTGTTGTTGTTGTTGTTATTGTTGTAGTAGTAGTAGTAGTAGTTGTAGGAGTAGTTGTAGTAGTAATAGTAGTTGTTGCGGTAGAAGTTGTTGTAGTTGTCATAGTAGTAGCATCAACACTTGTAGTCGTAGTAGTAGTCGCAGCAGCGGTCAAAGCATTAGTAGTGGAAGTAACAGTAGCAGTATTAGTAGTAGTGATAGTTGTAGTAGCAACATCAGCATCTGAAGTTGTAGCAGTAGTAGTGGTAGTACTAGTAGAAGTATAAGTAGTAGTAGTAGTAGTAGCAATAGTAGTTGTAGCAGCGATAGTAGCAATAGTAGTAGTTGTTGTTATTGTGGATGTACTAGTAGCAGCAGTTGCAGTGGGAGCAGATGTAGTAGTAGAAGTAATAGTTGTAGTAGTAGCAGCAGCAGTAGTAGTTCCCATAGTGGCAGTAGTAGCAACAGTAGTAGCACTAATACTCATAGAAATAATAGTAGTAGTAGTAGTAGTAGCAGTATATTAGCTATAGAAGTGGTAGTAGAAGTAGTAGTAGTAGTAGCTGAAGGAGTGGTAATTCGAGAAATAGTAATAATTTCAGTAGTTGTAGTAGTAGTAGTGGCATTTGTAGTTGTAGTCAAAGTATTAGTAGCAGAAGTTATTGTCGCTGAAGTATTACTAGTACTAGCAATAGTAGTAATAGTTGTAGTCTTAATAGTAGTAGTAGTACGAAAAGTAGCAGTTGTAGCAGTAGTAGCTGTAGGACTAGTAGTAGTGGTAGTAGTAGTAACGATAGGAGCTAGAGTAGCAGCAGTAGTAATAGTAGCAGTCATAGCAGTAGTAGTAGTAGTTGCAGTACTGGTAGTAATGGTAATAGAAGTAGTAGTGCATAAGCAGTAGTCATAGTGGTTGTACTCGCAGTAGTTGTAGTGGTAATAGAAGTAGTAGTACTAGTAGTAGTAGCAGTAGTAGCAATAGAAGTAGTATCAGTAGTTGCAGAAGAAGTTATAGTAGTAGTTGTTGTAGTAGTTTGAGTAGTGGTAGGAGTAGTAGCAGTAGCAATAGTAGTAGTAGAAGTAGTAAAAGAAGTAGAAGTAGATGTAGTAGCAGTAGTAGGTGTAGTAGTAGCAGCAATAGCCGTAATAGTAGTAGCAATAGTAGTAGAAGCAGCAGTAGCAGTAGTATTAGTAGAAGTATGTGTATTGGTAGTTCTAGTGACAGCAGTAGAAATGGAAGTAGCAATTGTTGCAGTGGTAGTTGCAATTCTAATAGTAGTAGCAGCAGTTGTAGGAATGGAAGTAGTAATAGTAGTGGTAGTAGTAGTAGTCATAGTAGTAGCAGCAGCAGCAGTAGAAGTAGTAGTAGCAGCAGCAGTAGTAATAGTAATAGTAGTTGTAGTAGTAGTAGTAGAAGTTGTAGTGGTAGTAGCATAAGTTGTTGTAGTAGAGGTAGTAGCAGCTCTTGTAGTAGCAGTAGTAGTATTTCTGGAAGTAGTAGTAGCAATTATGGTAGTAGTAGCAGTAGCAGTAGCCACAATGGCAGTAGGAGCAACCATAGCAGTTGTTATAGCAGTAGCAGTTGTTATAGCAGTAGCAGTATTAGAAGTAGTAGTAGTTGTTGTTAGTAGTAGCATTAGTGGTGGTGGTAGTAGTGGTGGCAGAAGTAGTAGTAGCAGTAGTAGTGGTCGTTGTAGTAGTAGTAGTAGTTAGTAGTAGTAGCAGTCGTAGTTGTAGTAGTAATAGCAGTCATAGCAATAGTAGTAGCAGTAGTAGTAGTAATGGTAGTAGAATTTATAGTAGTAGTAGTTGTTGTTGTTGTAGTAGTAGCAGTAGTAGAAATTGCGTTAGTGGTTGTAACTATACTATTGATATTAGTAGTAGTACTATTAGTAGCCTCAGTGATAGTAGTTGTAGGCGGAATAGTAGTAGTAGTAGTTGTTGTTGTTGTTGTTGTAGTAGTAGTTATTATTGTAATTGTAGTAGCATAAGTTGTTATAGTTGTTGTGGAAGTAGTAGCAGCGCTCGTAGCCATAATAGTAGTTGCAGCAGCAGTAGTAGCAGTAGTAGGAGCAGTAATAGTAGCAATAGTAGTAGGAGTAATACTAGTAGCAACAGCAGTAGCAACAACATCAGCTTCTGTAGTAGTACTGTACTAGTAGATGTACAAGTAGTAGTAGTAGTTGTTGTTATAATCGTAGCTTTAGTAGTAGTAATAGTAGTAGGAATAGGAGTAGTAGTCCCAATAGTAGTAGTAGTAATAGTATATTAGTAGCAGTAGTAGCAGTTGTAGTAGTGGTGGTGGTGGGAGTGCCAGTAGGAGCTATTGCAGTAGGAGCAACAGTTGTAGCAGAAGTAGCAAAAGTAGTAGTAGTAGTAGTAGCAGCAGCAATTATAGTAGTACCCATAATGGCAGTAGCAGCAGCAGTGGCGGCAGTAGTTGTAGAAGTGGTAGCAGTAGTTTATTAGCTGTGGAAGTCATAGTGGTAGTAGTAGTAGTAGCTAAAGTTGTGGTAATATGAGAAGTAGTGATAATTGTTGTAGTAGTAGTAGTGGTAGTGGCTGTAGCAGCAGCAGTAGTAATAGTAGTAGTCATGACAGTAGTAGCAGTAGTTGAAGTAGCAGTAGTAGTGGTAATAGAAGCAATAGTGTATAAGCAGTAGTCGTAGTGGTTGTACTTGCAGTAGCATTGGTAGTAATATAGTAGTAGTACTTGTCATAGTAGTAGTAACAATAGAAGTAATAGCAGTAGTAGTAGTACAAGATGAAGTTGTTGTTGTTGTGGTAGTACTTTTAGTAGTGGTAGGAGTAGTAGTAGTAGCAGCAGCAGTAGTAGGAGTACTAGCAAGAATAGTAGTAGAAATAGTATTAGAAGTACTAGTAGACGTACTAGTAGTAGTAGGTGTAGTAGTAGTAGCAATAGCCATAGTAGTAGTAGCAGTTGTAGTAGAAGCAGCAGCAGCAATAGTATTAGAAGTATTATGAGTGTTGGTAGTTTTAGTGATAGCAGTAGAAATAGAAGTAGAAGTTATTACACCAATAGTTGCAGTGTTAGTAGTAGTAGTATAGGCAGTAGTAGTAGTAGTAATAGTAGTAGTAGTAGTAGTAGTAGTAGTAGTAGTAGTAGCAGTAGTAGCTGTAGTAGTAGTAGTAGAAGTAGAAGTAGAAGTAGAAGAAGTAGTAGTAGTAGTAGTAGTAGTAGTAGTAGTAGTAGTAGTAGTAGTAGTAGTAGTAGTAGTAGTAGTAGTAGTTATAGTAATAGTAGTAGTAGTAGTTGTCGTAGTAATACAGTTGCAGTGGTTCTACCAAAAGTTGTTGTAGTAGTGGCAGTATCAGCTATTGTAGTAACAGTAGTAGGAGCAACAGCAGTAGTATTTGTAGTTGTAGTAGTAGCAGAAGCAGCTGTAGCAGCAGCAGTAGCAGCAATGGTAGTAGGAGTTGCCGTTGCAGTTGTCATAGTAGTAGTACTAGTTGTAGCAGCAGCAATAGTAGTGGTCGTTGTAGTAGTGGCAAAAGTAGTGGTAGTTGTAGTAGTGGCAAAAGTAGTGGTAGCAGTAGTAGTAGCTATAGTAGTTGTAGTTGTTAGTAGTAGTAGCAGTCGTAGCAGCAGTTGTTGCTGTAGTAGTAGTAGCAACAGCAGCAGCAGTAGAAGTGGAAGTAATAGCACTAGTTCGTAGCAGCAGTATTACTAATAGTAGTAGAATTTGCAGTAGCAACAGCAGCAGGAATAGAAGTTGTAGTAGTAGTAGTTGCAGTAGTAGTAGCAGTAGTAGAAGTAGCAGTAGTGATTTTAACTATACTAGTAATATTTGTAGTAGTAGTAGTAGTACCCGCAGCAATACTTATAGTAGTCGCAGTAGTTGTAGAAGTTGTAGTTATTATTGTAGTAGTAGTAGCAAAAGTTGTTGTGTTGTAGTTGGAGTAGCAGCAGCACTCGTGGCCATACTAGTAGTCATAGCCGCAGTAGTAGCAGTAATAGCCGCAATAGTTATAGCAATAATAGTAGTAGTAACAGTAGCAGCAGGAGCATTAGCAGCAACATCAGCATCTGTAGTAGTAGAGTACTAGTAGAACTAGAAGTAGTAGTAGAAGTAGTAGTAGTAGTAGTGGTGGTAGTAGTAATAGTAGTAGAGGTAATAATAGTAGGACTAGGAGTAGTAGGAGTAGCAGCAGCAGTAGTAGTAGTAGTATATTAGCAGCAATAGTAGCAGTAATAGTACAAGTTGGAGTAGTAGAAGCAATAGTAGTTGTAATAGTGGTTACAGTGGTGGTAGTAGTAGTGGTGGTGGTGGTGGGAGTGCTAGTAGGAACTATTGCAGTAGGAGCAACAGTAGTAGTAGTAGTAGTAGCAGTCGGAGTAGTATCCGTAGTGGCAGCAGTAGCAGCAATGGTATCAATAGTACTAGTAGTAGTAGTAGCAGCATTAGTAGTATACTAGCTGTAGAAGTAGTGGTGGTAGTAGTAGTAGCTGAAGTTGTGGTAATATGAGTAGTAGTGATAATTGCTACAATAGTAGCAGCAGTTGTAATAGTAGTAGAAGTATTAGTAGCAATACTTATTGTAATAGAAGTAGTAGTTGTCTTTGGACTAGTAGTAGTAGTACGAAAAGTAGCCGTTGTAGTAGTAGTAGCTTTAGGACTAGTAGTTGTGGTAGTAGTAGTAGCAGTAACTGCAGTAGTAGCGATAGTTGTAGTAGTAGCAGTAGTAGTAAAAGTGTAGTCGTTGCAGTAGAAGTAGCAGTTGCAATGACAGAAGAAGTGGTAATAGACGTAGTAGTGTAGAAGCAGAAGTCGTAGTGGCTATGGTCATAGTAGCAGTAATAGTGTAGTAGTACTAGTACTAGTAGTTGTAGTAGTAGTTGTAACAATAGTAATAGTAGTATTAGTTGTAGTAGAAGTGGTAGTAGTAGCTATTGTCGTAGTAGTAGTATAAGAAGTACCATATTAGTAGTGGTAGTAGTATTAGTTGTAGCAGTAGTTGTATTAGTAGCTGTAGGAGTAGTTGTTGTTGTAGTAGTATTATTAGCAATAGCTATAGTAGTAGAAGTAGAAGTAGTGGTAGTAGTAGAAAAATTTGTACCAGAAGCAATTGCAAATGTAGCAGTAGTTGTAGTAGCTATAGTAATACCCGTCATTGTTGTAGTAGTAGTAGCAACACTAGTAGCAGTCGTAGTTGTCGCAAAAGTAGTAGATGTTGTAGTACTAATAGTACTAATAGTAGTAATTGTAGTAGTAGTAGTAGTAGGAGTTGGAGTCGGAGTAGCACTAGGAGTAGTAGTAGTTGGTGTAGTGGTAGTAGTAGTAGTGGTAGAAGCAGGAGTAGTAGTACTAGTTTTGCATGTGGTAGCCGAATTAGTAGTAGTAGTAGTAGCGGTCGCAGTACGAATGGCAGTAGTAGTAGCAGAAGTAGTTCCAAAAGTAGTTGTAGTGAAAGTAACAGTCATTGTAACAGTATCAGTGGTAGTAGTAGAATTAGTAGCAGCAGCAGTTGTAGTTGTTGTAGTGGGAGTAATAGTAGTAGATGCAGCAACAGTAGAAGCTGTAACAGCAGCGGTAGCAGCAGCAGTAGTAGTAGTAGTGCAGAAGTATTACTGGCAATAGTAGTGGCAGTTGCCAAAGTTGTAGCAGTAGTAGTTATTGTTGTTGTTGTAGTATGCACAGTAGTTGTGGAAGTGGGAGACATAGCAGCAGTAGTAGTATTAGTAGTGGCAATAGTAATACTTGTAACAATAGTCGTAGTAGTAGTAGTAGTAATTGTACTAGTAGTAGAAGTAACAATTGTAATAGTAGTAGTAGTAATAGTACTAGTAGAAGCAATAGTAGTAGTAGTAGTTGTTGTTGTTGTAAAAGTAGCTGTTGTAGCCGCAGTAGCAGCGGCAGTGGCAGTAGGAGTAGTAGGAACTGTAGTAGTCGTAGTACTAGTAGGAGCAGTAGTAGTAGTTGCAAAAGTTGTACCAAAAGTAGTAGTTGTAGTAGAATTAGTAGTAGTAGTAGAAGAAGAAGAAGCCTGTAGTAGTAGTGCCAGTAGTAGTAATAGTAGCAAAAGCAGTAGCAGTCACATTAGTAGTAGAACGAGTTGTATTAGTAGCAGGCATAGTACTAGTAGTAGTTGTTGTTGTTGTGGTAGTTGTATTAGTAGCAGAAGTAGTAGTAGTTGTTGTTGTATTAGTAGCAGGAGTAGTAGTAGACGTGGTAGTAGTAGTAGTAGTAGTAGTAGTAGTAGTAGTAGAAATAGAAGTAGTAGTAGAAGCGAAAGTTGTAGCAGTCGTAGCAGCAGCAGCATTAGTGGTTGTAGTAGTAGCAGCCGTAGTAGTTGTTGTTGTAGTAATACTAGTACTCAGAGTTATGGTAGTTGTTGTAGTAGTAGTTGCTGCAGTAGTTGTAGTAGTAGCAACAGTAGCAGCAGCAGTTGTTGTTTTAGCAATAGTAGTAGTAGTGACTATTAGTAGTTGTCGTAGTTGTAGTTGTAGTAGTTGTACTAGCTGTAGTAGTAGTAGTAGTAATAGTAGTGTAGTAGTAGTTGTAGTAGTAGTAGTAGTAGCAGTAGTTGAAGTAGCACTTGTAGGAGTAGAAGCACTAGGAGTAGTTATTGTAGCTGTTGTAGTAGCCCCAGTAATAGCAGTAGCAGTAGTAGCAGTAACAGTAGCATTAGCTGTAGTAACAGTACTAGTTGCAGTATCTATAGTAGCAAAAGCTATATTAGTAGTAGCTGAAACAGTAGTGGTTGTAATAGTAGCCACAGAAGTAGTAGCAACAGTGGCAATTGTAGTTGTAGGAGTTGTAGTAGTAGCAGTAGTGGCCATAGCAGTAGTGGGAGTAGTAGTAGTAGGATTAGGAGCAGTAGTAAAAGCAGTATTAGTAGTAGTAGTTTAAGTAGTAGTCGTAGTAGTAGTAGCGAAAATAGTAGTAGTTGTGGTAGCAGTAGTAGCAATAGTAGCGGAAGTCATGGCAGTACGAGAGGTAGAAGGAACAGCAGTAGTAGCAGTAGTAGTATTGGTAGAAGTAGTAGTCATAGAAGTAGTAGTAGTAGAAGTAGCAGCTGCTGCAATTAGTAGCAATAGTTGCAGCATTAGTAGCAGTATTTGTTGCAAGAGTAGCAGTAGTAGCAGCAGGAGTTGCAGCAGCAGTAGTAGTAGTAGCAGCAAGAGTAGTAGTAGTTGTTGTCGTAGTAGCAGCAGTAGAAGTAGTAGTAGTAGTTGCAGCACTAGTAGCAGCAGTATTACAGGCAATAGTAGTAATAATTGCCATAGTAGTAGTAGTAGTTGTTGTTGTTGTTGTTGGTGTAGTATGAGCAGTAGTTGTGGAATTGGGAGAAGTAGTAGCAGTAGTAGTATTACTAAGAGTAATAGTAGCAGCAGCAGTAGCAGTAGTAATACTATTAGCAATAGTAGTAGTAGAAATAATAATAATAGTAGTAGTAGTCGTCGTAGTAGTAGTAGTAGTTGTTGTAGCACCTATAGCAGTAGCAGCAGTAGGAGTAGTCGGAACAGTAGTAGTCATAGTAGTGGTACTTGCAAGTGTTGCACCAATAGTAATAGTAGTAGTAGAATTAGAAGTAGTAATAGTAGAAGAAGTGGTAGTAGTAGTCCCAATAGTAGCAGTACTAGTAGCAGCAGCAGTAGTAGTTGCAGTAGCAGTAGAAGCAATTGTAGTAGTAGCATTAGTAGCTGTAGCAGCATTAGTAGTAGCAGTAGTAGTAGTAGCAGCAGTAGCAGTAGGATTAGTAGTAATATTAATAGTAGTAGTAGTAGTAGTAGTGGTGGTAATAGTAAGAACAGTAGTAGTTGTTGTACTTGTAGCAATAGTAGTAGCTGTAGTAACAACAGCAGCAGCAGCAGTAGTAGCAGTAGTAAGAGTAGTTGCGATAGCAGTATCAATAGTAGTAGTAGGAGAAGTTGTGGTAGTAGCAGTACCGGTAGTAGTGGTAGTCACAGTAGTTGGAGAAGGAGATGTAGTATCAATAACAGTGGCAGCCACAGCAGCAGCAGCAGCAGCAGTAGGAGGAGAAGTGGTAATAGAAGCAGTAGCAGTGGTTCTAGTAGCAGTAGTACTAGTAGCTGTAATAGTATTAGTAGTAGCAGCAGCAAAATTACTACTACTACTACTACTATTCCCACACCTACCAGTACCATTTTTCCTACTACTACAATCACTTCTACTGTTACAATTATTACTACTTCTACACCTATTTCTACTGTTGCTACTACTACTACTTCTCCTGCTCCTACTACAACTACTCCTAATTCTGCTATTGTTTTAGTTGCTACTATAACTTCCATTACTGCTACTATTGCTGCTGCAGCTACTGCTTCTACTGCTACAACCTACAATGACCACTTCTACTATTACCACAACTGGTCTTAGTACAACTAATCTTACTAATACTACCACCACCACCACTACTACTACAACAACTACTTTTGCTACTATTACTACGAATAATACTACTACTCTACTGCTTCTACTACAACTTCTACTTCTAATACTAATACAGTTACAACTACTTCTACGATTATTGCTACTGCTACTGCTACTACTCCTCCTCCTCCTCCTACTACTACTACTATTACTATTACTACTAGAACTACTATTACTACTACTACTACTACCACTACTATTACTATTACTACCGCTACTATAACCACTACTGCTACTATTACTACTACAACAGCTACTCCTACTCCTACTCCTACTCCTACTGCTACCACTACTGCTACTACTATACTAGAACTATTACTCCTACTACTACTGCTACTACTGCTACTACTATACTAGAACTACTACTATTGCTGCTACTACTGCTACTACTACTTTTACTCCAACTTGTACGACTACTACTACAACTACTAATACTAAATTACTACTACTACAACTACAACTACAACTACTGCTACAACTATTATTAATACTAATACTACTATTACTACTACAATTACTGCTACTACTACTGCAACTACAACAACTATTACTACTACTACAACACCTACTAGTACTATTACTGCTACTCCTGCTACTACAACAACAACTACAACTCTTTCGAGTATTGCTACTGCTGCTACTACAACTTCTATTACCCACCACTACTACTAATATTACTACGACAACAACTACTGTTATTGCTGCTACTACTACTTCGCCTACTACTACTCTTGCTACTACTACTACTACTACTACTACTACTACTACTACTAGAAGTACTACAACTATTCCTGCTCCAACTCCTACTACTACTACTTCTACTCCTACCACTACTACTACTACTGCTACGGGTACTACTACTCCAACTCCAATTACGACTACAACTACTACTACAACAACTACTACTACTACTATCGCTATTTCAACTACTACTATTCCTACAATGACTACCACTCCTCCTCCTCCTCCTCATACTACAACTACTTCTGCAACTATTACAACTAATACTATTACTACTAAAACAACAATACTACTCCTTCTGATACTGCTACTACAATAACTACTACTACTCCTATTACTACTATTACTGCTACTACAATTACTAGTACCACTCATACTATTACTTCTACTTCTACTGCTGCTGCTTCTACTACTACTACTACTACGACTGCAATTGCCACTACTGCTACAACAACAATAACTAGTACTACTATTGCTGCTGCTGTAGCTACTTCTACTACTACAACTACTACTACGGTTGTTGTTGCTGTTGCTGCTATTGCTGCTACTACTACTACTAACACCCCTACTACTGCTACTACTACTACTACTACAACAACAACAACAACAACAATAACAACAATAACAAAAACAACAATTAGTACTACTACTACTACAGCTACTACAACTATTACTATAACTTGTACTACTACTACTGCTACTACTGCTGCTGCTGCTACAACAACTACTACAATTATTACTACCACTACTTCTACTACTACTACTACTATTACGGCTGCTGCTGCTACAACAACAACTACTACTACTTCTACTACTGCTACTACTATTACTACTACTTGTACTACTACTACAACTTCGGCTACTACTGCAAATGCTACTACAATTATGACTACTATTGCTATTACTACCACTACATCATCTCCTACTATAACTATGGATACTATTGCTACTAATATTATCTCTATTCCTTGTCCTAATACAATTACTACTAATCCTACTATTACAAATGCTAGTACAAATGCTTGTATGACTACTACAGTACTGCTACTAGTACTACTGCTACTCCTACTACTGTTCTCTTGCAGCTACTACTACAACTACATCTACTACTACTACTACCACTACTACTACTGCTGCTAGAGCTACTACTATTGTTCCTGCTGCTCCTACAACTGCTACTACTACTTCTACTACTTCTACTTTTGCCGCTACTACTTCTACTACTCCTGCTACTGCTCCTACTACTACTGCTGCTACCAATGCTACTACAACTATTTCAACTACTACTACTGCCACAACTGCTACTTCTGCTACTACTGCAACCACTACAACTACTACTTCTACTATCGCTACTACTGCTTATGTTACTACTGCTCCTTCTATTTCTACAGCAACCACTACTATTACCAGGATTATTGTTGCTACTAATACTACTACAAATAATACTACTGTTATTACCACTTCTCCTATTACTACTGTTGCTGCTGCTGTTCCGGTTGCCACAGCTATTGGTACTACAACTCCACACCTTCGAACTACTGCTACTACCACAACTACTGGTACTGCTACTACCACAACTTCTCCTACTACTATTATTGCAACTACTACAGCAACTACTCATACTATTACTACTGCTGCTACTGCTGCGGCTACTACTACTACTGCTGCGGCTAATATTACAACAACTATTGCTACTACTATTTCTCCTCTTACTACTAATCCTGCTGCTATTACTGCTACAAGTACTACTGCTACTACTACTACAACTACTACTGCTACTACTTCTACAACTACTGCTGCTGCTACTACTACTACTACTACTACTCCTGCTACTACGGCTATTACAATTACTAATACAACTGCTGTTGCTACTGCTACCACTACTACCACTCGAATAAATGCTCCGACTGTTACTGCAACTATTACTACTCCTATTACTACTACTACTACTGCCACTAGTCATACTATTACTACTTCTGCTACTATTGTTACTGCTACTATAACTTCCACTACTACTACTACAACTGCTGCTACTATTACTACTACTACTCCTCCGGGTGCTGCTAGTACAACTACAACTACTACTATTGCTGCTACTACTGCTACTACTACTTTTACTACTACTACTACTACAACTATTACTGGTACCTGCACTACTACAACTACGTTTACTACTACTACTGCTACTATTACTAGTACCATCACTAATACTAATACTAGTACTACAACTATTGCTACTACTACAACTACTACCACCACTACTCTTGCTAATACTACTACTACTAATGTTACAGCATGTTTTGCTGCTACCACTAGTACTGCTACTACTGCAGCTCGTACAATAACTACTATTGCTACTCCTACAACTAGTACTACTGCTACGAATGCTACTACTACTACCTCTGCTAGTACTCCTACAACAAAAACTACTACTACTATTGGTACTACTGCAATTGTTACTTCAACTACTACTACTACCACGACAAGTATTGCTCCTACTGCTACAGCTACAGCTATTAGTACTACTGCTGCTCCTACTACTGCTTCTCCTGTAGCTACTACTACTACTACATCTACTGTTGCTACTACCACTACTACTACTACTGCTAGAGCTACTACCACTACTCCTGCTACTACTACTACTACTACTACTACTACTACTACTACTACTACTACTACTACTACTTCTACTGCTACTACTACTTCTACTACTTCTACTTTTGCCACTACTACTTCTACTACTGCTTCTACTGCTCCTACTACTACTGTGACTACCAATGCTACTACAACTATTTCTACTACCACTACTGCTACCTCTGCTACTACTGCAACCGCTACAACTTCTACTTCTACTACCGCTACTATAGCTTCGGTTACTACTACTACTACTACTTCTACATCAACCACTAGTATTACCAGGATTACTGCTACTACTAATACTACTACAAATAATACTACTAATATTTTCGCTTCTCCTACTTCTACTGTTGCTACCGCCACTGCTACTGGTTCTACCGCTCCTCCTCCTCCAACTACTGCGACTACCACTACTGTTGGTATTGCTACTACCACAACTTCTCCTACGACTACTATTGCAACTACTACTGTAACTACTCTTACTACTGGTACTACTACTACTACAACTGCTGCTGCTGCTACTACTACTACTACTAGTACTGATACTATTACAACAACTATTGCTACTACTATTTCTCCTCTTACTACTACTTCTGCAACTACTACTGCTACAAGTACTACTGCTACTACTATTACTACAACTACTACTCTTACTACCTCTACTACTACTGCTACTACTACTGCTACTACTCCTGCTATAACTGCTATTATAATTACTAATACAACTGCTGCTGCAATGCTACCATTGCTACCACTCCAACAAATGCTTCGACTGCTACTACAACTTTTGCTACTCCTATTACTACTACTACTACTACCACTACTCATACTACTACTACTGCTGCTGCTTCTATTGCTACTGCTACTATAACTTTTACTACTGCTGCTACTACTGTTGCTACTATTACTACTACTACAATTACTATTTCTAATATTTCTGCTACAAAAAGTACTACTACTACTACTCCTGGTGCTGCCAGTATAACTACAACTACTACTATTGATGCTACTGCTACTTTTACTACTACTGCTGCTACAACTATTACTGGTACCACCACTACTACAATTACGTTTACTACTACTACTGCTACTATTACTAGTACCACCACTAATCCTAGTACTAGTACTACAACTATTGCTATTACTACTGCTACTATTACTACCACTACCGTGGCAAATACTGCTACTACTACTATTACAGCAAGTTTTGTTGCTACTACTAGTGCTGCTACTATTGTTGCTCATACAATAACTACTACTGCGACTCCTACAACTAGTACTAGTACTACTACAACTACTACACCTACTACAATTACAACAACTATTACAACATATTCTGCTACTACAACAACAACAACAACAACAACAACAACTACTACTACAACCACAAATTCTACTACTACTCATATTACTTCACGTGCTACTACTACTGTTGTAACTCCTACTATTACCTTTATTGCGACTGCTACAACTAGTACTACTACTATTGCAACTACTACTACTACTATTGCTACTAAATTGCTACTCCTACTACTACAACTGCTGCAACAACTACTACTACACCTACTAAAACTACCACAACTTCCACTACTGCAGCTCCTACTATTAGTACTACTACTACTACTACTACTGTTGCGCCTACTACAACTACTACTATTAAAAGTACTATAAAAACTACTGATGCTGCTGCTGCTACTACTAATACCACTTCTCCTACTATGAGTACTACTGCTACTACTACTACTACTACTAATATTCCTATTGCTACTGCCACTACTACTAGTACTATTGCTATTAATGCTTTTCCTACTACTGCTATGACTACTGTTACCTCTGCTACTATTACTGCTACTACTTTTACTATGACTACTACTACTGCTACTACTGCTACTCCTATCACTACTACTACTCGAGTGCCACTATTTCTACAACTACTACTACTATTAGTACAACTGCTATTATTACTACTACTACTTTACTAGTACAACTGCTACTACTACTACTCCGACTACTACTACTTCTACTACTACAACAATTGCCACAACTAATAAGACTACTCCTACTAATACTACTACGACTACTTGAACTACTATTACTAATACTACTACTATCATTACAACTACTACTTCTAATACTACCGCTACGGCTACTGTCACTACACTCCTAACACAACCACTACAACTAATACAACAACAACTCCAACAACAAGGACTATTACTACAAATATTACTACTACTGCAACAATAACTACTACTACTACAACTACTCCAACTGCTACTACTGCTACTACGCCTCCGACTACTACAAGTACTACAGCTACAACAACAACTTCTACTACCCGTACTACTACAACTATTACTACTACCACTACAAATACTTCTCCTACTACTCCTCCTCCTCCTCCTATTACTACTACTACTACTCTTACTGCTACTACAGCTACTACTGCTGCTACTACTTCCACTACCACTACTACTCTGGCTCCTACTACTACTACTACTACTATAGTCGCTACTACTCCTACTACTAGAACAACTACTACTACTATTACTACTACTACTACTTGTTCAGCTACTACTAGTACTACTACTAGTACTACTTCAAATACTACTACTACAACAACTACTACTATAGCAAAAGCTATTACAACAACAACAACTACTACTACTATTGCCCCTACTACTACAACTATTGCTACTACTACTACAACTCCTATTATAGTTGCTACTACTATTATTACTACTACTACTACCTCTACTACTACAACTACTAAAACTTCTCCTACTATTGCTACTACTACTACTCCTACTGCTGCTAATACTACTAGTGTTGCTACTACTACTACTTCAACTAATACAACAACAACAACTACTACTAAGTCTACAACAACTACTGCTACTTCTACTACTACTATAGCTACTACTTCTACTACTACTACAACTACTACAACAACAACAACTACTACCACTACTACCACTACTACAACTATTGCCGCTGTTGCTACAACAACAACAACTACTGCTGCTACTACACCTCCTCCTACTACCACAACAACAACTACTACTACTGCTACTACTACTACTACTACTACAATTACAACAACTACTGCTGCTGCCACTACTACTGCAACTACTACTTCTACTACTACCTCTACTACTACTTCTGTTGCTACTGTTCTACACAACAACAACAACTACTACTACTACTACTAGTAGTAGTTCTTCAACTACTACTATTACTGCAAATAATACTACTACTCCTAATAGTACAGCTACTAAAACTTCTCCTACTACTATTGCAAATACTACGACTACTACAACTATTTCTACTACTACTTCTTCAACTGCTGCTACTACTACTACTACAACTACCTCTACTACTACTACTGGTACTACTACTATACTACTCCTGTTGCTACTACTACTACCCCTACTGCTACCACTGCTACAGATACTACTTCTACTACTACAACAACAACAACAACCACTACTACTACTCTACTCCTGCTACAACAATAACTACTACAACTACTAGTACTCTTCCTACTGCCACAACTATTACTACTACTACTATTGCTGCTGCTGTTGCTTCTACGACAACTACTACTTCTACTACAACCTCTACTACTTACTACTACAGCTACTATTACTACACTACAACTGTAACTACCACTAATCCTATAATTGCTATAATTACTACAAATAATACTATTACTAGTACAACAACAACAACTACTACTCCTACTGCTATTGCTACTACAACTACTACTACAACAACAACAACTACTACTACTACCACCACCTCTACAACTACTACTACTGCAAGTACTACTACTGCTACCGCTACTACTAATGTTGTTGCACTACTACTACTACTACTCCTCCTATTACAACAATAACTACTACTACTACAACTACTTCTACTACTACTACTACTGTTACTACTACCACAACTACTACAACTACTACTACTGCTACTATTTCTGCAACTCATACTTCTACTACTGCTACTGTTACTTCATTATGACTACAACTACAACTACTAATTCCACTACTACTCCTACAACTACCACTATTACTGCAAATACTACTACTACTACTACTACTAAAGCTACTAAAACCTCTCCGACTACTACCACTACGACTCATACTACTACTACTACTACTATAATTGCCACTACACTTATGGCTACTACTACTTCTACTATAATTACTTCTTCTTCTTCTTCTTCTTCTTCTTCTTCTTCTTCTTCTACTACTACTACTACTACTACTACTACTACTACTACTACTACTACTAATGCCACTTCTCCTACTCCACTTTTGCAACTACAACTACTGTCATGATTACAACAACTACTACTACTACTACTACTTTTACTATGACTACTTCTACTACGACAACTACTGCTATGGTTACAACAACTACTACTACTACTTTTACTGTGACTACTGCTACTAACACAACCACTGCTACTCTGCGACAACTATTAGTTTAACTACTACTATAGCTATAACTACTTCTACTTCAACTACTACATCTGGTTCTAGTAGTACATCTCCTACTAGTAGTACTATAACTAGTACTACTAATACTACTACTTCTACAACTACAACTATTACGGTCGCTACTAATACTACTGCTACTACTATTACGATCACAACTACTACTTTTGGTAAAACTACTTCTGCTATAGCTACTGCTACAACTACTACTGCTAGTACTGCTATTACTATTGTTGCTACTCCTACCACAGCTACGACTACTGCTACTTAAACTTCTAGTACTACCACTAGTACAACAACTACTACTCCTACTGCTGCTACTACTACTACCACTATTACTACCACTATTACTGCTGCTGCTGCTCCTTCTACTACGACTACTACTACTCCTATTACTACAACTACTACTAATACAATATCTCATTCTACTACTACTTGTACTACTACACTACTACTACAACTACTACTTCCGTAACTGCTACCACTGCTAGTACTATTGCTACTTCTACTATTGCCATTACGACTACTACTACTACTACTACTACTACTACTACTACTACTACTACTACTACTACTACTAGCATTTCTACTACTGCTGCTACATCTAGTTCTATTGGTGCTATAACTACTTCTCCTACTACTAGTACTGCTACTGCTACTTCTCCTACTTCTCCTACTACTACTATTATTGCTACTACTACCACTACTACTGTAACTACTACTATCGCTAACAGTACTACAACTACTACTGCTACTACAACTACTTTTGCTACTACTACTTTTGATAATGCTACTAGTTTTCATCACCTTCTCCTACTACTATTACTACTGTAACAACTACTACTACTATTACTACCACTACTGCTACTGCTACTACTACTTCTACTACTACTACCCCTACTACTATTACTGCTACTACTACCACTTGACTTCTTGGACTACTGCTACTACTACTATTACTACTGCAAATGCTACTACTACTACTACTGCTGCTGCTGCTATTAATGCTACTACTACTTTTACTATGACTGCTCTACTACTGCTGTTGCTGCTACCATAACTACTACTGCTACTACTATTATACTACTACTACTTCTACCACTACTGCATTTTATACTACTACTATTGTGGCAATAATGACTACTACTACTGCTACTGCTACACCTGCAACTTTTATTTCTACTACTACTACTACTTTTGGTACTATTATTATTACTTCCACTCCTATTACTAATACTACTACTACTACTACACTACTAATGTAGTTGTTAGGGCCTCTATTTCCACTACTACTATAATTGCTGCAGCTACGGCTACTACTTTTGCTACTACAACTACTACTATTACCACTACCACTGATCCTACTACTACTAGCAGTAGTTAGGGTAGTCGCAGTAGTAGAAGTAGTAGTAGTAGGCCTTGTAGCAGTAGTAACAGTAGTAGTAGTAATACTTATAGCAGCAGTATTATTATTATTATTATTATTATTAGTAGTAGTAGTAGTAGTAGTAGTAGTAGTAGTAGTAGTAGTAGTAGTAGTAGTAGTAGTAGTAGTAGTAGTAGTGGTCGTAGTCGTAGTCGTAGTCGTCGTAGTCGTAGTCGTAGTCGTCGTAGTCGTAGTCGT
>RXID01021903.1:0-10234 GCA_005019695.1 Trichopus zeylanicus subsp. travancoricus
CTACTCCTACTCCTACTATTGCTACTACTACTAATCGTACAACAACAACAACAACTACTACTACTACTCTTGCACCAACTTGGACTACTACTAGTACAACTACTAGTACTAATATTAGTGCTACTGCTAATGCTTCTACTACTTCAACTTGTACTACTACTGTTATTACAGTAAGAACAACTACTGCTACTACTAATACTACAATTACAATAACAACAACTACTACTACTACAACTACAATTATCACTCCTACTGCTATAGCTACCGCAACTACTACAACAACAACAACTACTACAACTACTACACCTCCTATTACTGTTACTACTACTACTGCTGCAACTACCACTACAGTAATGCCTTCCACTATTGCTACTACTACGACTACTATTACGCCTTCTGCTACTGCTACTGCTACTGCTATTGTTACTCCTATTACAACCACTACTACTACTACTAATACAAAAACTACTACTATTGCTGCTGGTACTATTACTTCTAGTACTAATACAACTACAGATACTACTACTTCTACTACTGCTACTCCTAGTACTACTACAACTAACACTACTACTACAACTATTCCTGCTCCTACTCCTAGTAACACTACTACTGGAACTATTCCTGCTCCAACTTCTACTACTACTACTTCTACCCCTACCACTACTACTAAAACTGCTACTACTACTCCTACTCCAACTCCCATTACTTCTACTACTACTACCACTACTACCCCTACACCAACAACAACAACTCCAATTACGACTACTATTACTACTGCAACTACTACTACTATGACTAGTACTACTACTGTTACCGCTACTACTACTACACTACTACAAGTACTACTACTAGAATAACTACTACTCCTACAACTACTACTATTACAACTTCGAATACTACTACTACTACTACTACCACTACCACTACTACTACTACTACTTCAACTACTACTACTCCTACTATAGCTATTACTACTACTAATACCACGACTAGTATGACTACAACCACAACTCCTACTGCTACAACAACTACTCCTACTATTACGACTATTACTACTACTACCACAATTACTTCAAATTCTTCTACCACAACGACTAATATCGCTACTACTACTACTAACACTACTATACTACTTCTACAACAACTGCTTCTAATACAACTGTTACAACAACAACTACTACTACTACTGTTACTACTACGACGACGACTACTGCTATAGCAACTACTTTTACAGTTATTACTGCTACTAATACTCCCGCTACTCCTACTGCTTCTAGTAATACTACTACTACTAATTCTACTACTACTACAGCTACTACTACTACTACTACAATTACAACTGCTACTTCTACCACTACTCAATAACTATTATTGTTACTAATTCTTCTACTACTACCACTACAACAACTACTACTGCTACTACTGCCACTACAGCAACTACTAGTACTACTACTGTAACAACCACTACTACTACTATTGCTATTACTACTACTACTACTGCTACTACTACTACTACTTCCAATACTAGTACTAGTACTAGTACTACTACTACGACTACTACTACTACTACAACAACTGCTACTGATACGACTACTACTATTACTAGGACTACTACTACTGCTACTATTGGTACTACCACTGCTGCTACTCTGACTACTACTACTATGATTACTACTAGTACTGCCACTGCTGCTACTACTGGACTACTACTACAAGTACTACTGCTAGAATTACTACTACCACTACTAATACTTCTCCTACTGTTGCTGCGACCACTACTACTTCTACTTCAACTACTACTACACCTACTATTACTATTTCTACTACTAATTTGACAACTACGCCTACGATTACTACCACAACTTCTACTGCTACAACAACTACTGCTATTACTATGACTATTACTACTGCAAATACAACTACTACTCCTATTCTACTATGGTACAACTACTACTAATGCTTCTACCACTCCTACTTTAGCTTATACTACTACTACTGTTCCTAGTACTACAACTACTTCCACTATGGAAACTACTACTACTACTGCTACTACTACAACTTCTAATATTACTACTACAACAACTACTAGTCCAACTACTACTATTACAACTACTACAACTACAACTACTACTGCTACTACTATTACAACTAGTTCTACGACAACTCCCACTCTTGTTACTACTCCTGCAACAACTACTACTAATCCTACTCCAACCACTACTACTACAACTGCTACACCTTCCACTACTACAACTAGTACAACTACCACTATGACTACTACTACTACTTCTACTATTACTTCTCTCCAACTCCTTCCACTATTATTACTTCTATTGGTACTACCGCTACTACTACTCCACCGATTACTATTATTACTATTACTACTACTACTACAACTACTACTACAACTGCTACACCTTCCACTACTACAACTAGTACAACTACCACTACGACTACTACTACTACTTCTACTATTACTTCTCTCCTTCTACTATTATTACTTCTATTGGTACTACTGCTACTACTACTCCACCGATTACGATTATTACTATTACTACTACTACTACTACTACTACTACTACTACTACTACTACAATAACTTCTAATGCTGCTACTACTACTATAACTACTACTCCTACAACTACTACAATTACTACTAATGCTACTACTACTACTACTCCTCCTCCTACTGCCACCATTCCTGCTGCTGCTGCTACTATTGCAACTATTGCAGCTACTGCTGCTGCTGCTGCTGCTGCACCTACTACTACTACTACATCTACTACTACTTCTACTACTGCTACTACTACGAGCACAACTGCTACTACTACTACTACTACTACTATTGTCGCTGCTACTACTACTACAACTACAACTACTACTACTACCACTACTACTACAACACCAACAACAACAATTACTACTTCTACTACTACAAGTACAGTTATTAGTGCTAATACAACCACAACTACTGTAACAACTAATGCTACTACTCATACAACTACTACTACAACAACTACTACCACTTCAATAACTACTAATATTGCCACTATTACTACTATTCCTCATGTTGCTGCGGCTGCCATTGCTACTCATCCTACTACTACTATTGTTGTTGCTACTATTACTATGACTAGTGCTACTACTACTATGACAACTACTACTACTATGACTAGTACTACTACTGCTGCTGCTACTTATACTACTACTCCTGTGACTACAGGTACTCTCGCTACTACTACTACTATGACTACTACTACCACTACAAATGCTACTACTACAACTAATAGTACTGCAATTACTACTACTACGACCACAACTATTACTCTACTAATACTTCTACCACTACTACAACTCTTACTACTACTATTACTACCACTAATACTGCTACTCCTGCAACTACTACTACTACACCTACTGCTACCACTAAGATTACTACTACCATGACTATTACTACTACTATAGTTAAAACAAATTCTCCAACTACGACCACTAATACTGCTACTACTACAACTTCTACTATGACTCCTACTTGTTCTACCACTACTACTCCTACTCCTACTACTACTACTACTGCAACTACTGCTACAATAACTACTACTACTACTACTACTACCACCAATCCTACTGCTGCTACGATTGCTATTGCTATTGCTACCTCTACTAATACTACTACTACTACTTCAACTACAACAACAACTACTACAACTACTACTACTACAACTACAACAAAAACAACTACTACTCCAACAACTACTCCTACTACTACTCTCGCTTTTAGTCCTACTATAACAATTACAACAACTACTATGCCACTACGGCAACTACTAGTACTATTACTGCAATCACTAGTACTAGTACTACTACAATTACTACTACTACTACTACTCCTACCAATACTCCTACTACTGCAGCTACAACTACTCCTACTACTACTACTAATACTACTACTATTACTATTAATGCGACTACTACTACTACTACAACTACTACTACAACTACTACTACTACCACTAGTACAACTACTACTACTGTGACTACTACTACTATGATTACTATTACTACACTACTACTACAAGTACTACTACCAGAATTACTACTACTCCTACAACTACTACAATTACCACTACTAAAATTACTACTGCTACGGCTACCACTACTACTGCGTCTAGTTGAACTACTACTACTACGCCTACTGCTACTATTACAACTACTAATACTGCTACCACTCCGACGACTACTACCACAACTCCAACTGCTACTACAACTACTCCTACTACTATGACTATTACTATTACTACTACAATTACTATAAATTCTCCTACCACCAATGCTAATACTGCTACTACTACTACTCCTACTACTATTCTACTACTTCAACTTCCACTGCGACTAATACTACTACTACTACTACTACTACTACTACTACTACTACTATTACTACTACTACTAGTACAACTACTACGACTACTACTACTACTACTACTACAACAACCACTTTTACAGCTACTACTACTGCTAATCCCACCACTTCTACTTCTACTACTAGTACTACTACTACTACTTTTACTACCACTACTGTTACTACTACTCCTCCTCCTCCTCCTCCTACTACTACTACTGATACCGAAACTACTACCACTGCTACTACTAGAACAAATACTACTACTACAGCTACAACTACTACTACGACAACTACTACTATGATTACTACTACCACTACCCCTGCTACTATAGCTACTACAATCGCAACAACTATTACTGTAACTACAACTACTGCTAATACTACTACTACTACTTTTGCTGCTAATACAACTATTACTATTAATAATACCACCACTACTGCTACAACTACTGCTACTGCCACTACTATCTCTACAATAGCTATTGCTACCAGTATACTGCCGACAATACTATTACTACTATTGCTACTACTACTGCTACTACTACTACTACTACGACTACTACTACTACTACTACTACTACTATTATTACTACTTCTACAACTGCTACTGCTGCTACAATGGTTGCTACTAGTACTTTACTACTACTACTACTATTGCTCCAATTGCTATTGCTGCTATTGCTACTACTACTATTACTTCTACTATAGCTACTACTGCTACTACAACAACTACTATGACTACAACATCAACTGCTAATATTGCTGCTACGACTACTACTACTACTATTACGACTACTACCACAACAACTATAACTACTGCCGCTACGACTACTACTACTACTTCTGCTGCTACTACCACAACTATTTCTATGGCTGTTGCTGCTACTTCTACTACTACAACTACTATAGCTACTGAGGCTACTAATAGTACTACTACCAATACAAGTACTAGTATTGCTGCAACTACTGAGGCTACTACTACTACTATTGCAAGTAGTACTACTTCTACTACCATTACTACTACTACTACTACTACTACAGTTACTACTGCTACTACTACTACTACTACTTCTACTACTACTACTACTAGCATAACTAATACTCCTGCTACAACTACTATGAGTACTACAACAACTACTGCTACAACTGCTACTGTTATAGTTATTGCTACTGCTAATGCTACTTCTACTATTACTTTTGCAACTACTACCACTACTGCTACTATTGCTACTATAATCGCTACTACTACTATTCCTGCTACTACTTCCACCACTGCTATCACTACTAGTTTTGCTACCACTACTACTGCTACTGCTACTACTACTCCTACTTCTGCTACTGCTACTTCAACCACTAATGCTACTGATACTACTACTATTGCTATTGCTGCTGCTTTAACTGCTACTATTACTACTACCACAACTACTACTACTGCCACTACTACTATTGTTCCTACTTCTTCTACTACTATTACTCCTATTACCTATCCTACTACTATAGCTACAGCTATTGCTGCTATAGCTAGTACTTCGGCTGATGCTTCTACAACTACTACTATTTATACTACTACTGCTATAATTACTACTGTAACTACTACTGCTACTACATCTACTACTACTACTACTACTATTTCTACCACCACTACTACTACTCCTACTACTGCTAATACTACAGTTGTTGCTACTGCAACAACAACAACTACTACTACTACAATGACCACTACAACTATTTCTACAACCACTACTACTACACCTACTACTAATACTACTACTACTATGGTTACTTCTACCGCTATTGCTACTGCAACTATTATAACAACTACTACTACAATGACCACTACTACTATTATGATGAGTACTACTACTACGACTTCTGCGACAACAATGACAACTTCTTCTATGACTACTACTGGTATTACTGCTACTGCTACTGCTACTACTATAATTGCTATAGCTACTACTACTACTACTAAACTATGACTACTACTTCTAATACTACTACTACTATTATTGCTCATATTACCATACCTATTACAAATAATACAACTGCTACTACTACTAGTTGTAGTAGCAATATTAGTAGGAGTCGTAGTAGAGGTAGTAGTAGTAGTAGTAGAAGTTGCAGTAGCTATAGTAGTGGTCATTATAGTAGTAGTAGTCGGAGTAGTAGTAGTGGCAATAGTAGTCATAGTAGTAGTTGTTGTAGTTGTAGAAGTAGAAGCTGAATTAGTAGTAGAAGTGGTAGTAGCAGTAGTAGCAGTAGTAGTAGTGCTAGTAGCAATAGCAGCAATCAAAGTAGTAGTAATAGTAGTAGTAGTTGTTGTTGTTGTAGTTGTAGCAGTAGCAGTAGTAGTACTAGTAGCAATAGTAGCAGTCGAAGTAGTAGTTATTATAGTAGTAGTAGTAGTAGTAGTAGTAGTAGTTGTAGAAATAGTTATAGATGTAGTAGTAGTTACAGTTGTCGTAGTAGTAGTAGGGGTAGTAGTATTAGTAGTAGTAGTTATTATTGTTGTTGTAGTAGGAGTTGCAAAAGTAGTAATAGTAGGGGTAGTAGCAGTAGTACAAGTAGTTGTAGTAGTTATAACTATAGTAGTACTAGCTGAAGTAGTAGCAGTAGTAGTTGAAGCAGAAGCAGTAGTTGTAGCTGTAATACTAGCAGCAATAATAGTAGCAGCAGCAGTAGCAGCATTGCTAGTACTAGTAGAACTAGTGGTAGTATTATTAGTTGTAGTAGTTGTAGGAGGAGGAGAAGTAGCAGTACTAGTAGTAGTAGTGGTGGTGCCCATAGTAGTAGTAGTGGTAGTAGCAGTATTGGTAGTAGCAGCAGTAGTAGTAGAAACAGTAGTAGTGGCAATAGTTGCGATAGTTGAAAAAGTAGTAATAGTAGTAGTGGTAGTAGTAGTGGTAGTAGTAGTGATAGTAGTAGTAGTTGTAGTAGTAGTAGCAAAAATAGTAGTAGTACTAGTAGTAGAAATAATAGTAGCAGTAATAGAAATAGTAGTAGTAGCAGTTGCAGTAGTAGCAACAGCTGAAGTAGTAGGAGGAGGAGAAGTAGTGGTTGTAGTGGAAGCAGTAATAGTGACAGTTATTGTAGTAGTAGTGGTAGTAGTAGTAGCAGAAGTATCAGTACCAGCAGTAGCAGTAGTACTAGTTGCAATAGCAGCAATCGAAGTAGTAGTAGTAGTAGTAGCAGCAACAGCAGCAGTAGTAGCGGTAGAAGTAGTTGTAGTAGTTGTAGCTATAGTAGTAGTAGCAAAAGTAGTAGCAGTAGTACTTGTAGTACTAGTCGTTAAAGAAGTCGTAGTAGTAGTAGTAGCTGTAATACTAGTAGCAATAGTAGTATTAGTAGGAGAAGTTGTATGAGTAGTAGTTGTAGCAGCAACAATAGCAATAGTAGTAGTAATAGTTGTAGTAGAAGTAGTAGCAGAAGTTATAGTTGTAGTACTTGTAGTAGAAGTAGTAGTAATAGCCGTAGCAGCAGCAGCAGTACTGGTAGAAATAGTAGTAGTAGCAGCAGTAGTAGTAGTAACCGCAGTACTAATAGTAGTAGTAGTAGTAGTAGTAGTAGTAGTAGTAGTAGTAGTAGTAGTAGTAGTAGTAGTAGTAGTAGTAGTAGTAGTAGTAGTAGTAGTAGTAGTGGTAGTTGTAGTAGTAGTAGTAGTAGTAGTACCAGAAGTAGTAGTTGTTTGTAGCTATTGCTACATCAGCAGTAGTAGTAATTGCAATAGTAGTGGCAGCAGCTACAGAAGTAGTACTTGTACTTGTAGTACTAGTAGTAGTATTAGTTGTAGTAGTAGTAGTAACTGTAGTAGTAGTAGGCAGAGAAGTAGTAGCAGAAGTAGTAGTAGTAGCAGTAACATCTACAGAAGTATTAATAGTAGAAGTAGTGATAGTAGTAGTACTCGCAGCAGCAGTAGCAGCAGTTGTAGTAGTTGCAATAGTAGTAACAGTAGCAATAGTAATAATAGTTGTAGCAGTTGTAGAAGTAGTAGTTGCGAGAGCAGGAGTAGCAAAAGTTGTTGAAGAAGTAGTACCAGTATCTGTAATCATAGCCGTAGCAGTTGAATTAGTAGTAGTTGCAGCAGCAGCGGAAGCAGCGGTATTAGTGGCGATAGTAGCATTACTAGAAGTAGTAGTTGCGAGAGCAGGAGTAGCAAAAGTTGTTGAAGAAGTAGTACCAGTATCTGTAATCATAGCTGTAGCAGTTGAATTAGTAGTAGTTGCAGCAGCAGCGGAAGCAGCGGTATTAGTGGCGATAGTAGCATTACTAGAAGTAGTAGTAGGAGCAGCAGTAGCAGTAGTAGTAGTCTTCATTTTTGTAGCAGTAGCAGTAGTAGGAGTTGCAGCAATAGTAGTAGTAGTGGTTGCAGTAGTAGTAGTAATGGTAGTACAAGTAGTAGTGGTGGTAGTAGTAGTAGTAGGAGTAGTAGTAGCAGAAGGAGTAGAAGCAGCAGTAGTATTAGCATTAGTCGTAGTGGCAGCAGTCGAAGTAGTTGCTGTAGTAGTTGTAGTTGTTGTAGTAGTAGTAGTAGTAGTAGTAGTAGTAGTAGTAGTTGTTGTTGTTGTTGTTGTTGTTGTTGTTGTTGTTGTTGTAGTAGTAGTAGTAGTAGAAGTTGTTATTGTTGTTATTGTTGTTCTTGTAGTAATAGTAGTTGTAGTCGTAGTAATAGTAGTAATAATAATAGTTGTAGAAGTAATAGTAGTTGTAGTAGTAGCAGCAGTAGTTGTAGTAGAAGTAGTAGCAGTAGGAGAAGTAGCAGTTGTCACGGAAGCTATAATAGTAGTTGCTATAGTAGTAGTTAATGGTAGTAGCAGTAGTAGTAGTTGTAGTAGCAGCAATGGTAGTAGCAGTAGTAGTAGGAGAAGTAGTAGTAGAAGCAGTAGCAGTAGTTGAAGTAGATGTAGTAGTTGTTGTAGTTGTAGCACAAGTTGCAGTAGTTGTGGTTGTTGCTATAGTCGCAGTCATAGTAGTAGCAGCTATAGCTCTAAAAGTAGTAACAGAAGTTGTTGTTGTAGTAGTTGTAGCAGTTGTAGCTTCCGCAGTAGTAGTAGAAGTAGTAGCAGAAGTCATAGTGGTAGTATTAGTAGTAGAAATAGTAGTAAGAGCATCAATAGTAGCCAATGTAGGAGTGGTAGTAGCGGTAGTATCAGCAGTAGTAAAAGTTGTTGGAGTAGTAGCGGTATTAGTAGCAATAGTTGTAGTAGTAGTAGAAGTGGTAGTAGTAGTTGTAGAAGTAGCTTGAGCTATAGTAGTTATGGTAGCAGTAGTCATAGTAAGAGGAGCTGTAGTAGTTATTATGGAAGAAGCATTAGTAATGGGATTTCTAGCATCAGTTGTAGATGTAGTTGGAGTGATATTAGTTGAAGTTATAGTAGCAGCAGCTGTAAAGGTAGCTGTAGGAGAAGTATCAGTAGTGGTAGGAGTTGTAGTAGTAGAAGTAGGAGCAACAGAAGTAGTGGGACTAGCATTTTCTGTAGCAATAGTTGAAGAAACAGCAGTAGTTGTTGTTGTAGAAGTAATAGCAGTAGTAGTAGTCGTAGTAATAGAAGTAGTAGTAGTTGTAGAAGTAATAGTAGTAGCAGTAGTAGTAGTCATAGTTGTAGTAATAGTAGTAGCAGTAGTAGCAGTAGTCGTAGTAATAGTGTTTGTAGTAGTAGTAGTAGTAGTAGTAGTAGTAGTAGTAGTAGTAGTAGTAGTAGTAGTAGTAGTAGTAGTAGTAGTAGTAGTAGTAGTAGTAGAAGTAATTGTAGAGGCAGTAGTAGCAGCAGTACTAGTAGAAGTAGTCGTAGTGCAGTAATAGTAGTAATAGTAGTAGTAGTAGTAGTAGTC